>WOGN01001817.1:0-18119 GCA_015342105.1 Leptinotarsa texana
CTGATAGAAAGTCCTCCTGAAACAGCTACTTTCATATAAACATTGAATTACACGAAAAAAAAATTCTTTCGAAACAAATACTTTTATATGAACACTGGATTATTCAGTTTGTATTTCAAACATTCGTCTATTTTTATTTCACCGGGGTGTACCCTTCAATTTTTAATGACTCATTATTTACTGTAGTGGTCAACCAGATTTCTGGTAACCACATTGTGGAGTATTCGATCATATGTGTTAGGAATCATACGTTAAAAGGTTATACCTTGCAAAAGTTTCGACTTCTTAGGGTTGTCTTTCGTAGGGGTGCAACAGCTGGTTAACAAAAAAACAGACACATGATTAGAATGTTTGAAGGTTTGAATAATTTTTGAAACTTGTTCGATTATTAACCTATTTATTTTTTAGCAAAATGCTTTAATGAACCGAAATTGGTCGTAACAAATGAAAATGTTAATGAAAATAAGAAAAAAATTATTTTTCATCCTATTTTCATTTTTGAAAACTTTGGTGATAACTTTTGATGTTACGCTTGAGGAAGCTATTGTATTGCGAAACACGTGTCGCGTTTTTTGTAAAACCCTTTATAGTGAAAATTACACAATTAACTGTATCAATTAGTTTTTTTCACTTGTATATATGTCGCGTTCATTACTAAATATTGAGTTACTTTTAAAACGCCTCTCTCCATTTCTTAATTTCGAGATGTTTGATTTCCATTGTATTCAATAACTTAACCCATTTTTTTTCCAAAAAATATATTTTTCAGGTTTAAGTTTGACTGGAGCAGCAGTAGGATTAGCAGTATCCCAAGCTAACGCTCTGATTGGTAATCTGCAATTTCTAGTCCGATTTTCAGCAGATATATCAAACCAACTTATGTCAGTGGAGAGACTACATGAATACCAATTGTTGCCACCTGAACCTCAGTCAGACAAACCTATAACACCACCAGCAGAATGGCCACATGCCGGAGCGATCAATATCACGAAAATGAATTTAAAATACTCAGAAAATGGACCGTTAGTACTTAAAAACGTCATCATTTGCATCAAAGCAAATGAAAAGGTGAGGCCAGATTCATTTTGAAAATATTTTATTGTTATCCTCATGACTTTTTTGTACAAACACTGCAAAACAATCTTTAAAGCGCTCTGGGAACGGTACCTAAGCGAAAGTAGCGATTAGGGTCAGATTCGAATCGTTGAAGATATATTTAGAACTTAATTTTATAAGAACGCTGTTCTCTAAATGAAAAAATTCTCATAAAGTGTAGTTCCAGGTTTCGAATTTAAACTTCAAAGTGACGAGAAGTTAAATTTTTCCACATATTTCTGACATATACTGCAAGTCTCCAACCTTTTTCTTATATTCCAAGCTATCAAGGTGGCATGAGATGTGTCGCTCTTCAATTACGCGGATGATCATTTTTTGTATAAAGTCTAGCAGTTCAGGGTTTGTTCAGGGACGAAGCTCCATACATGTGGGCGATATTCTATAGCTAGAAGAATTGTGCGCCCCGACATGATGATGTTCGACTCCGCCAATTTACCTTCTTAGAGAAACCTAATGTTGGGTTTTTCATCATCCCAAACTCATTGAGATATAAAACGTCTTGTTTCCACCAGAGATATGCATTGGCAGCTAATCATTGACGGCAAAAGTATCCAAAAAAGAACCTTCGTGAGCCACTTGTGGAGATCGAAAGGACTGGAAAGCCACAAATAGAGACCAACTGACAAGCAATAACATGCCAGACCGATCAAAGGCCTTTTAGATATCGAGATAAAATATTCGAGGCAGTTCTTTGCATTACATCGTTTCAGATATGCAAAAAGATCGCTCGTTGATCTTCATTATCGAAAACCATATTGATAATTGCTTAAGATGTTGAAGCGTTCATCTAATTAAGAGCTTTTCCTATAATTTTCGATATAAGTGATGACAAACAGCTGGTCTATACTTTTGAAAGATGTTTTTTGCTTTTTCGGGTATGAGTTGAATTTGCGGTTTTCCAAGAGAAAAAAACCCTTTTTGTAAGACAAGTTGAGAAGCTCATAAAACATTCATACAAATTCTTTGGAACATTTTCTAATTGTGATACCAGGTATTCCATTCACACCCAGACTCCGTTAATAAAGGACTCTTTTACTGTTCGACTGAAAATACGATGTCGAAAAGTAATATCTGGCAACAGAGATTTTCATAGAGGGTGGTGTGACTTCATTGAACTGTGGAGTAAGATGCAAATGATTCAGCAAGTGAGTTTGCTTCTACTATGGCCATTGTTTCTATTGATTGATTTGTTTTGTTAGAAGTGAAATTGAAGACTGAAATTTTGATTATCGGGTTCTCTCACTGACCAAAAAGATCCTGAATTATTGGTATTGTCCACAATTGTCCGGTTTGTCCACAATTGTCCGGTTACTTAGTTTTTTGCATTCGTTGATTTGTAATTGATATTTGATTTATTGCCAGCGCTAACATACTCGATACAATTTTGACACAGGATTTTGGCGCCACTGTCGGTTGTCGAGATTTTTAGAGGCGAGAGTTTGTGCGCAACCTTTTCTGAACCATGGTTTATTGTTAGTAGGTCTCATTATATGAGAAGGAAAATATGCATCGATGCCTGATAGTGTAACCATAGTCATGTTAGAAGCACAAGTTGATGGATCACAGAGTTGAAGCATAATGTCTAAAAAGAAAAAATATTGGGAATGATCTTGAATATATTTCCATTTAGCACGTTCTTTATATCAAACTTTGCGTGGTTTGGGTTGTTACTCATCTAAAGCTGAATTCAGTTCGTGAATACTTCAACAGACAACACAAGGATACTTCACGACGATTGTGCGAAGTTCAGAATTTGTGGTTGACAACAGAAAATTTTTCATCTCCATCAATCATTGTCATTGTCGGTTCATTTATAATCTGAGTAAGACCGCTGCATATCGTGAAAGTCTCTACTTCGCTGCAAAATAGCCAAATATAGATATTTCGACTTTGGAGTAACCGATTAGAGGAAAATTCATGGTGTTTGTTAGTGATGAAAATATCGCCCTGCATAGTGTGTCACTTGGAGATCGATAGACGCATTTCTTAAATCTAGAATTTTTATATGATGTTATTTCGAACCACATGTCGTGAAAATTTTTAAATTCAATTGTTTTTCCTCGTTGGCAAGGGAGGCTGAAAAGAGAAATCACATCCGAAATGGAGATTACTGCCATTGTATGTGAAGTTGCCGAGACTTGTTCTAACACCGACTTCCATTTTTTTAAGTGCCAGAATATGAAGACTGTTTGTTTACAGATGTTGGTAGATTTTAATCATCTGACTTTGCTGAAACCGATATGAAAGTTGCTGCTAGTCAACTAGTCTGTTAGCAATTGCAGTTATAATGCAAATTTCTTGTGTACTGGTAGTGAAAGGACGCTGAACTAGTGTTTTTTAAAAATCCTCTGCAAAAATATTATCATTGCTAACTAGAAGAAAATAGTGTTTTCTCTTCTTTCCGAATTTTTTCCAAAGTTCCATCAATAAATCAATGATTTTCTGGAACAAAATGATAATCTGAATTCTTTAAGAAGTATTCATCGCTTTCAGAGGCATTACTTAAAGTATTGGGTTCAATTTCTCAAGTTAATTTGACCACAGTTATGATTAGCATTGACATATTGCTGCGACTTTGTTTTTCGTTACGAATCATTACCATTGTTTGGTTACTAAGGAACTCAAAATCATTAGAATGGGAGTTATTTCAAGTTCTATTGAATTTATCATGTGAACTGTCTCTCTGTGGAATTATAGATTTTACTTGTAGAAACCAGGGTTTTGATTTCTCTTCATCTTGTAGACTCTTTATGGAACCAAATAATAAAAAATTATCAAATTCACAATGCAGAATTATCATCAAATGACGTTAGTAATTAGAGCTAATGCAAATGGTTTATATATACTATATATAGTTAAACATGAACTGATATGTGACGGGTGATTTAAACGCCACATTCATGGGCCCATTCACTGGGCGTAATAATAATATCTGATAGTGTCAAAGTATTATTGATAACATTAGTTGAATCTTTTTAATTGTTTCGACACTTTCAATGCAATTCGTGAAATTGTTGGTATTTTTAGAACTCAATGTGAAAAATAAATATTTTTATCTCCACTATGTATGATTGCATCTGGCAAAATAGGCTCGAAGCAACTTTTAAATTCACTCTTTGAACCTGGTCTGTATTCGACTTTAATAGCTATTTTGATTTTATGTAATATCTCACTCGCCCATAATTGCTCAAAAACTTGAGAAATAAAAAATAGAAGATGGAGCTGAAACCTCTGGCGTAGAATGAATCCTAAAAATGCACGATGCGCGGTTTTCAAGAAATTAAGTAAACTGCAGTTCTGGTGTTTGGGAAAAAGGATCTTTAGAACTATTTTTTGATAATTCAATGTTTGAAACTGAACCTTGAGTAGTGTAATAATAATCTCTGTCCTCACTACTATGAGAATATTATTATGGTATGTTTGTTTCAATATTTGGGATGCTAACTCTCTGAAACCCAGAGTTTCATGTATTGAATGATATTTATTTTTTATCGTAGCATGTTCTCAATGAAAGTCAAATATGTTCTTGAAAAATTATTCAGATCAAATGGTAAAAAAATAATCAAGGACATGAAGTTCAATTTGAAAAGTTCTACTGTTTCTATGCATTAACTCATATTTTCTCTTTTTAGTTTTTCCTTCTGAATAAATTCCTTCGAAATTGTTTCACTTGGAATTTTACGAAATGAAGGACTTTTATATTTACCGGGAACATAACTTCTAAATCATCATTTTAGGTCGGTGTTGTTGGTCGCACCGGAGCTGGAAAATCTTCATTAATCTCAGCTATATTCAATCTAGCAACATTCGATGGGAAAATTGAAATAGATAATATAGATACGAAAGATATCAGTTTATATCAACTTCGATCCAAAATATCAATTATTCCGCAAGATCCAATTCTATTTTCTGGAACCCTCAGATATAATATCGACCCCTTTAAAAAGTACAGTGATATTGCATTGGAAAGAGCATTAGACGCAGTCAAATTGAAAGATTCATCGAATAGCAGTATTTGTTTATCAAGTAGCGTTATAGACAGGGGAACAAATTATAGTGTTGGACAGAAGCAGTTGATATGTTTAGCTAGAGCTATAGTCAGAAACAATAAAATTCTTATAATGGATGAAGCAACTGCCAATGTTGATCCAAGGTAAGATTTCTTATTGAATTTTCAGTTAAGGTGAAAGAATGCGGTACTCCCATTTGAACAAAAAAATCTTATGTTTGGAAGAATAATTGATCACATAAATCGCATTTCAGTTTCAAACTCGAAAACTAGGTATTATAAAATTTGGTCATTCTGATATATGTTGGAAAGTTACATGGTCACCAATCTCTTCTTCATGGAATTATATTGAAAATCAGCCACTTTTTTCATCAATATGTCTATATAATGTTAACTTAAAACCATCTCTCATTTCTGAAATCTTGAATATTCAAAGGGTTTGTTTAATTTTTATGAGAATCTATATCAACTCATGAAAACCAACAGAAATTCCGAATCAGTCACCAATAAACTTCCTTTTTTTCTATTTAATCAAAACGATTTTTCGAAACAAATTGAAACTTAACGGCCCACCTGTTTGGTCCGACTTTTTTCCAATTATTGGGAGAATTTTTGTATTATAAAGTGCCAGTATCCAAATTTTATTGATGTTGAGCTCTCATCCTCAAGCTTCAAATTATCCTATCACTTTACCTATCACTATGGCTCTCTGAATAGTCCCGGATAGTACCCTCTGGTTTTATGAAGAACTTGCATGCGTTTGAAGGCAATCTCGTGGCTGCCTTCTAAGAGAGCAGGTTTCGCAAATGCCATTTTATCTTTTGGCAATAGCAGCTACTTTTTTTTCCCAATCAAAAGCGATTTAATATTTCTTTTCGTGGTTCCGATGTGAAACGAACCACAACTGCACGGTATTCGGTATACTCCTAAGGTACTTGGGATCTTTGTCTGACTTGAGACTATTCTCTATTATTCTTGTGGGCTTGAAAATGACTAAATGTACTTTCCATTGCAGGATATTCTTTTTTCTGAAAGAATTTTCGTTCCATCTAGGAGTATGTTGCTGTCAAGCACTGTTCAAATAAGACAGTGATGTCTGGAGAAAAACTTGCAACTCATCAGCGTATTCAGAATTATTTTTGAACAAGCATTATCCACGACAGAAAAGATATATTATTTACACTCCGGTATAGGGTAAAGACGCATATACGAACCGGCAGAACTGTATTACTGGGTAACGGTTATAACGAGGCCGAAATCACCCATAAACACACTCTGCTCTACATAAGCAGTTTAAGAGACCGAATTAGAAAGATATTCTAAAAACATAGAGTTAGAGAGCTTAAAAGGAGTTTCCCCTATGGTCAAGCAGATGAATTGGCAAGTGCGAAACACGCAAGATCAGCAAAGTAGATACCTACAACCATTGTCGCATCGCCTTTGATGAAGTATGCCGCGTCAGAAAACGAAACTTATGATATAACAACCTGTAGACCACGGTCAATGAACACGAAAACATTCGATAATTTACTAGACTCTGACTGTGAAAGCTTACATATCTGAATGAAGTTGTTAAATTTGAATGAAAATTTGAATAATTGAGAACCCACATATACGTTACAATAATAATTATGCCAGTTAATCACCATGGTAACGATGACGATATGAGAACTAGTGCTGAAGATATGGAAAAAGAGATGGGAAATATTGCAGATGTTAGTTATCAAAGGGATCATGAATTACAGAACAGACAAGGAAGATAACTGAATAAAAAGATAAGAGAAACGAAACAAACATGAGGTGACATTCCTAAAACAATATATGGTAAGGAAAAAAGAACTGAAAGAATGAATTCGTGAAAAGGGCAAAAAAGAAGAGGAGAAGAAGACCGGCAGCTGTTTCTGAAAAAAAACCAATAAGACAGAAATACTACATAAAGAAGATATTTTTAATGCAATAAGAACAACAGCACTTAGATAAGCAACTTAATGAACTTGTCATAAAAACTATTAAAAGACATTGAATCTAGCATCTGGCTCAATGAATGAGTTGCCCCTGATTGACAGTATCCAAGTATGTACAGTTTCCATGCCACTGACTAGTCGTACCAAACTCCACAATAATCGAGCAGGAGAACACTTCAGCATCAACAGTGTTTGTGACGTCACTCAGTATTTCGAAGAGAAAGGAAAGTATTTTAAAGAAAAGAAAGAACAGTGACATAAGTGCGATCATCAAAAAGTGTGGTGAAATTACAAGTCAACTTCGGAGTTCTAAATTGTTATATATGAATTTGCGTACCACTTTTTCATTCTACAAAAACTCTGACAGATGATAGAAAGTGAAACTAGATCCTCAGGCTAGAATAAATCCAGAACAAGCACTTTTCTTTATCACCAATAATGCAATAATATTCTTGACGCGCGTTTCACCAACCAAGTAGTCTTCAGGAGATGAAAAAAACACTTCTGCTTCGATTTATTTCTTTGAGGACAAAACACTACAGGAAAATCTTTAAGGTGCTCTGAAATCGATGCCTGTGCAGAAGTAGCGATTCACATTGGATTTGAATCGCTGGTGATTGAAACCATTTGGAAAAACGTTCTCAAGAAGTTTATTCGACATAAACGCAGTTCTCCAAATGGAAGAGTTCTTAAACAGTAAAGATTGAGGTGTACTGAGTTGAACCTCAAAGAGATGAACAGCTACAGTTCACCGTGTATTTCTGATATGTAGCTAGTGGAATCAAATGTGCCGAGTCCCGTGAACATTTTTCGTGAAAGAATCTGTGAAAGAGAGACAAATCTCCAACCTTTCTTCGAAGTTCCAGACTATCAAGTTTGCAAGTGATGTTCGCGTCTTTTATCAGGCGGATGGCTCTTTTATGAATGGAGTCCAGCAGCTTCAGGAGCAGAGTTCCATACATGAGAGCAATACTCCAAAATTTGCTAAGGTGTGTACAGTTATCAGGTTCGGAACAATAGTCCAAGCTTTTGAGAAGCAGCCTTTGCAATTTCAGCGACATAATTGTGCCAACACATTAGGGTGTCCATTTCAACCCCCATTAAACTTATCGAAGCAGAAAGCGAGAGATATCCATCGACGGCCAATTGCAGAGAAAGCTTCATCAGGAAATTGAAGAAACATACACAAAAATAATCCGACAAGTCATAGATCTAAGTTCGGTCAGCAAACCCTCATGCCACACACGGTCAAGGGCCTCAGAAATATTCAGCGCAACAGCGCTTGTTTCTCCATGTTTCTCGATTGCGTTATTTCAAATATGTATGACATACTATAGAAGTTTGTCTGTTAATCTATGTTTCCGAAAGCCATATTGATGATCGCCATTTATCTATGATTCCGAAAGCCATTTTGATTATTGCTCAAGATGTTGAATCCTTCCAAATATTCGAGCTGATAGTAGTTTACGGCTTTCTCTATGATTTTTGTTATAACTGATAGCAAAGCGACTGATCTGTAGTTATTTGGAAGATTTTTCTTGCCCTTTTTGAAAATAGGCTGAATGCCAGCAATATTCCAACAAGAAGGAAAAACCCTTTTCCTGTAAGACAGTTTGAAAAGTCTGCAGAATACCGGTGCGAGTTCTTTTGCGCGTTTTGAAGTATGATGACGGGCACTTTATCACGACCAGACACCTTGTTGTGTGACAAACAGAAAAAATAGGTGAAATTTCGAAAACATCTTCGAGAAATATCGGTGCGGAAGAATTTCCCAAAATGAGGTTAGTTCAATACATTAACATCAGATGACTTTATGAAAGGCCGTGGTGACCCTAGAGCAACGAGCCGAACAGAAGTGTCGTCGGTAGATGGGCGGTAACAAAATGAAATAATAATCGAGAACAGGAATAATCAGGAAAAACTATCGATGTCAGACAGTGAAGTTTGAAGTGTGATTGGGGTCATAAATTAGGTATTCAAAGAAGCCGCGTGTAACGAATGTAACAGAATTTGCAACTGGTTCCAGACCATATAAAAAAAATCGGTTTTGTTCAAATTTTCGCCAGATACACAACAAGTTAGTGCGATATGTAATAGTGGAAGTAGTTTCAGTTTCCGGTCACCTAAAATTTCACTACGATTTTTATTTTCGAGTATTAAAATTAAAATAATATCATTTGAATAAAATCAAAACGATTTTTCGTTCTTAAATGATCGAACGGAATATTGTGCAAGAAAAATACAGAAAATCGTGCAGGAATATGATTGACGCTACCGCATAGGAGAGTTTGTTACGTCTTCTGAATCGAACGATTATATTTTAGCGAATGCATTTTTAGTCATGAATTATTCTAGGTTCACCGAATGCAGGATTCGCAAAATTTTTCCTCTTGCAACTGTTTGCTTATGTGAGTAAATCGAAAACGTCGGACGCGTCAATCTCCTAACTACGATTTTATGTATTCGATATTGAACTGATTTACCAAGAACAAGTGAAACCAATAATGAGGATAAACCTAATTTCTGTTGGAAGATTTTTGAATATTATTGAATTAACTCTAATGTTTACCCTAAAAATCAATTTATATGAATGAGGTATACCTAGTATACCTAGTATACCAAATTGTGTAACTAGATCCACCCATGTACATTCATGTATGTGTTTTTATTTATTGCATTCATTTAACTTATAAGCTGTTTTCATATGGTCTCGCCCGCCATGTTCAGCGGTTTGTTATGTACCAAATTGCCGCTCATGTTATGACCACACTATCTTTAAGTACCCCGATTGTAAGTGGTTGGTAACTCCATTGGTATAATTCTGATTGTGAATTTTGGTAACGGAATATCGTAAAAGATCTCGAATAACTTTGACCACTATTGATCATATAATGAACTCTGGTTTTGGTTGGGTTTAGAATAGCGTTGTATTGATGAAATATAAAATAAAAAAAAGATATATCAAGGATTATTTGTTCTCATATAACCTAAGTTATGCTCGTTAACTGTATTGATAAACATTCTGTTCACGGTTTGAAACCGGCATATTATTATAAGTGTTTTATTTGTTTTGATATATTTCTAAAATATACGTTTGTCTTGTAATTCAGTAGACCTAGGTAGCCATGAAAAGTCTATCTTGATGGAAATAGAGGTCTATCTTGTTTGGAAATAGAGGCTCGTTTCTAAGCGACTCTCTCTGTGTCCTCGTGCCGACGTTGCGGCTACGTTCTCACATCATCCACCCCAGTTACTGCTCCCGTACTGTCAAAAAAGTGTATAAGAAACCTCCGATTGCGAGTCCATTGGTGCAGCAGGTATCTATATGGTTTTCAACTACCTCATTATACTTTGTAGATGTACCAAAAAGGAATTATGACAGTTGAAATTGAGCTGTTCCAAACTTCGCCTGAGTAGAGGTTGTCGAAAAGTAATTTCCGACATTATGGATTCTAGTGTGGGAATAGTAAGTGGTGCCTTTTCAAGAAAATCGACTGTGGAGTAGGACGCAAATTGTTAAGCTTGTTGAATTTCATTTACTGTGGCTGTTGTTGTAATCGAACCACCCGCTTGTTTTTTTTTATTTAAATTTAAAACTACATCAACCAAATAGGGTTATTAGCGGCGGTACATATAAGATACAGTTCATATCGGTATACATTAAATTGAATTAAATAAATGGATTCGTTTGACGTATTTCATTTCATTATTCCATTCTCAATTTAGAATGGTGAATATGTCTCCGGTTAGCTTCAATTCATCTATCTCTTGTTGGTGCTGTTGACATGTATATAGGTGTTCCACTGTTAGGTCCATGTTGCAGTTTTCACATTTACTTCGAGCTTCCTTCTTTAGTAATCGTGTACATTGAATTCAAGTATTTTTTCTGTCAAAAAAATCCTAGGTTGAGGAAAAGTCCATTGTCTTATTCTTTCAAATAAGTGAATTATTCGGAAAGTATGAATCTGCTCAGAAATAGTATTATACAGTTTCGGAGCCGGGTAACTATAAGGGTTTTGGAAAATTGATTTTTGTGTCTGGGGAATAGCATGACGATTTTTTGTAAGGGAGTTATGCCAGTGAGTCGGTAGAGAGAATTTCTATTCTTACGGTAATAGATAACAGTTTCTTGTGTATCACTCAAAATGTCGTCAATTTTTACACACTGAAGTCTATTGACGAGATAACTCTTGAACAAGTTCACACCATCACCTTCCATACCAATATCTTCTAGGGTTTTCGGTAAAAGGTTGTAGTCAACTGTGTGAAGTCAACAACAATTACTTGTTGTTGGTAGCAGATACTATTTCTGAAGTAAGAGCTCAGATTGGGTCTTGGGTAGAACTGACGGTCAGACATAATATTATATTTTGAGACATACAATGTTAGCCTTTTTTTATGATCTATCCTTTGTTCAGGTATGTAGTGAGTGATTATGGGTTAGTAGTTGATAATGTCTGTCTCATCCCTTTATTTTAATAATGGCTTTATTATGGTTTTTTGAAAGCTGTAGGCCAGAAACCATTTTCCCTACATTTGTTGAAAATGAATGCCAAGGGCTACTCTATATAAGAAGAGATGGACTTCAGAACAGATTCCGTCGATTCCAGTAGACTTCTTTGTTTTCAACTTTTAGATATTAGGGTATTCTAAAGTTACCCACCACCGAGATAATACCGTCAATTTATTTAGATTTTTATAAAAAATTGTGAAACTTTAAAATTACTAACAAAGGGATGATTATGTTCATTTGGGTTGATAAATTTTATTGATTTTTTTTTCATTTACAATCGACATATTTTGGAACCTTCGTCTCATCATCAGGATATATCTGATGAAGTTTTTTAAATTGTTTTTTCCATACTTTCTTAATGTTTTCCTTTTAGAGTTATTTTTTCGAGCCATCTGTTTAAAAAAAAATCTGTTTAAAATCTGTTTTTCCGTTAATCAGCTGCCGCCCCCATACGAACGACAACTCTCAGAAGTTGCGAAACTTGTGCGAGCTAAGGACTAACGAAGTCTTACCTTTTAACGGGTGATTCCTAACACGGTATATATATAACACGGTATATATTAGATATATTCTGATAATGGGACAAAAGTCCGGAAACATGTCGATCGTACATGAAAAAAAAAATTGAGCAATCATTAAAATTGATGGTGTGATGGCAAAAACTTATATCAACCCAAATAACTTTCACACACTATGCCACCTCATCACTGAATATATTATTTTAATTGTTGATTTAAAACATTGTGAAGCAATAAATCAGTATTTCATTGACAACATAGTCTTTTTATCTACCTAAAACCTTGTCTGGCGTATCTGCATATTTCTGTCAATACTTCAATGAACAGTATCCATCTGAATTATATTCGTGCATAAGGTGGCATCGAGGTTAAATGGAAAATATCACATGCAGAGAGCTTTGGTGAAAAATATGCAGATATGTTGCAGATATGTCAGTTTGATTTCACAGCGACGATATATTTATCACATTTCGATGTTAAGACAAGCTTTCTCAATGGTTTCCTAGACGAAGAAATCTATATGGAACAACCGCAAGGCTTCAATGATAAAAGTGGCCGAGATTGTGAATTGTTCAAAAGTTTGTATGGTATCAAACAATTCACGAATTTGTGATTTATTTTATGTTTTGGTTTCGAACAAATTACTCTAGGCATAAGGGATAAAGAACATATTAGGTTATCAGTTTTTCTGTGTGTTGACCATTGATTGATAGCAGGAAAACAGGAGAACACAATGAAAGAGTTACTCAATTATTTGAAAATTCATATTTCAGATATCAATTTTTAGATGAAGATTCTGGAGAGCTGGAAGTGTTCAGTGATTCAGACTTTACAGAAACATTCGGTATTTCATGCAAATTTGGAAATGAAGTAATGAGTTAGATGAGACGAAAGCAGAGATCGGTTTATCTGTCAACTACTGAGTCAGCAGTGAGGTATCGATGTAATTGGTGTAGTTAATAAGACTCATGTAGAAAGTATTAGCTTAGAAGTTATCTATACCTACCTCAAACATAAACAACACAAGTGCGGTTAAATTGATGAAAAACCTAGAATTATATATCTATCCAATATAATGACAATACTTCTGCCGAAGTATCAGTTTGGGTATTCGATGTGCTTTTTGTGTGTTACAGATGGAAATTTCAGTTCAAGGAGAAGTAATTAACATGAATTCAAATACATCATCATGTATCAGTTTTTATTGAAAAAAAATCGGTAATATTATTATCACTTCCAAGTTATGAGTTGAATCATTTTTTTGCTAATTAAATTTTAGTATTTTCATTTTTGCAATAACATGCAATTAAATAACTGGGCTCTAAACAACTTTCATTTCAGAACTCAAAAAAATACCCGCTTCTATATAAAGTACAGTCATACTATAGATTATATCTTAAACTTCTCACACTGTTGTTAACCTCACTTCCAACAAAAACTGTCAAGGAATATTTCCGCAACAACACAGTGTATATGGTAATTGACATGATACTACAGTACCTCCCCTTATAAATTAAGTCGTACCACTGGTTTTATAGTACATTTGGGTCTCTCATTAACATTCTAATTCACTTTGTACAGGTGAATCCGATTTTTCTTTCACAGTTGAAGGCAAATTCAAGTCTTTCTGGTCTTTCTGAACCATCAGACATTTCATGCAATAACACAGCGCCCAATCCATACTCACTCGCATCACACTGTAAACGAATTGGCTTACTTGGATCATAATGAACCAAAATTCTATTTGAAGCCAATTCCTACTTTGCAAAATTAAAAGCAACCTCACATTTTTGCGTCCATTTGAATTCTTTGCCTTTACCCACTAAATCATACAAAAGTTTAAGATTCTTACAGAACCATGAGTAATAGTTGATCATTCCACACCAAGCTAGAATTTCAGATATATTCTTTGGTCTAGGTGAGCTAACAATAGCTCTGACTTTTTCTTGGTCCTTTTGCAAACCTAATTTTGAAATTTTATGATCTAGATAAAAAATATTATCTTTGAAAAATTCCCACTTTTTAGCGTTCAACTTGAATCCGGCCCTATCTAACCTCTTCAAAACTTTTTCTAAATTCTGCAAATGCTCTAATTCATCCTTACCGGTGACAACTACGTCATCTAGAAAATTGACTGTCCCTGCACAGCCCTGTAAAACTTTTTCACCAATATTTTGAAAAAAACATGCAGGCTTTGTACCATAGGAAAGTCTTTCAATTTTATAAATACTCCAAGGTGTACTCCAGGCTAGTATTTCAATTGTTTGCTCATCTAAAACTAGTTGATTGTAAGCTTGGTAAACTTCAGACCACCCTGTAACGTAAAAAAAATATCCTCAATTCGTGGAAGTGGGTGATTAAAATCTTTCAAGAATTTATTGACGGTAATTTTGTAATTAGCACATACTCGGATATCTTTACCATTGAGGTTCATCACAACCGCTAATGGAGTTCTCCAACTAGAATTATCCATTTTTTCTATGGCACCGTCAGACTCTAATCTTTTGATTTCTGTTTCAACTTTATCCCGAAAAGTAAATGGTATGGGGTGGGGTTTGTGGAAAATTGGTCGAATATTTTTCTGAACTTCTAATTTAACTTTTTCCCCTATATAAGTACCCAATTTATTTTCAAACAGTTTAGAATATTTTAACAACAGATCTGAAAGTTGAAATGACTGACTCTTCGCTTTTTCAACTGATGATGAAGCCTGTATCACAATGTCATTCATCACAATGTCTGAGTTATTATTCAGTGACAAATTAAATTTTTTATTAACATCTCGGCCTAACAAAATTTTGTAGCTTTTTTAACAACTGTTAAATCACTAAGTTTTTTGACATTCTGCATAGTAACGAAAAGTGAAACTTTACCCTCCGGAATAACAATTTTCCCCTGAGTAAGTTTTCAATCGTACATTTGTGCTATCTAATGGCAAATGTCTAAAATTTTCTTGGTAAAATTTCAATGATACACAGCTGATTCCAGCACCAGTATCTAACTCCATGTAAGTTGACACTCTGTCTAGCAAAACAGGTACAGATATTGGCTTAACAAATGTGAAATTTTCAAAATTTGGCAACGTAGAGACATTATAGTGAGGCTGCAAATCGTCTTCCTCCTCAACAAAATGAATTTTCTCTATATTCTTCTCTTTGCATGCTACCAATATATGTCCTTTTTTACCACAATTTCTACAAGTAAACTTCCTGTACTTACATATCTTGAAGTTATGATTGGTTCTATTACAAAAATTACACCTCAGTTCTACTACCTCACTAGTACTGTGCTTCTTCTCCCTCTCATTTTGACTTTTACTAACAGTTGCCGAATCAATCCCATTACCTCTAAATATCTGTACCTCATTCACTTCAATATGACTGCTTTTGTTTTGTTCTTTCAAGGCTGCCTCTTTGTCTAATACGGTCTCCAAAAGCTCTTTGAAACTTCTAGTTGGTTTCTCCTCATGAAGTCTATCCAATATTGGTCCAGGTCTTATACCATAGATGATGCCTCAACTGATGCTAAAAATCGCATTGGGTTGCAGTGTTCTTGACCTTGACGTACCAGTCATTCACTGACTCCTGACTTTGTCTTAAAGCATCAAAAACAATTCTCTTCCGGTAAATTGAGAGTCTCGGCTTGGAATGATCCCTCAGTTGGTTTATCAGCTCGTCAAATGTTTTTTACTAGGCTCTTAAAATTTTATATATGTCTTCGCTTGAAAATGTTAGCCTGCCTCAACCATATTAGCTGTGATATATTGCTGAAGCCTCTCCCCAAAAACTTCAAAGTCATCCCCTTGTTCAAAGAAGCAGATACACTTCCAGCATTAATGACATTGATTATCGGTTGCTTTCCTGTCGAATTTTGTCCGTCCTCCATCGTTTCAGTGACTTCCAAGGAATTTCAAGTTACTCAGCACGTGGTTTTTCTAACCATAAAAAAAATTAAGCCGACTCAGTTTCCAGAAATTGCTGTGGTATACTGTTTTTCATGTTGTAAATATTATGTTTTTCTCGTCGCCAAATATTATAATAACGTGCAATTAAACAACTGGTCTCTAAATAACTTTCATTTCAGAACTCGGAAAAATACCCGCTTCTATATAAAGTACAGTCATACCATAGATTATATCTTAAACTTCTCACACTGTTGTTAACCTCACTTTTTACATAAATTGTCAAGGCATATTCTCGCGACAACACAGTGTATACGGTAATTTACACGATACTACAATTTTAACCAAAACTCAATAGTTTATTCAGTTGTAAATTTCTGTTCATCATTCAATTTCATTTATATTTTCAATACTCTATCAAATTATTCAAGACGAGGATGATAATTCCTTTGAAATTTTCGATGATAATATCATTATAACTGAAATTATGATTGCCCTTGAGATAAATGGAATATAATGAGAAATCTTTTTGAAAAACTTTTTTTATTCGATTCAAGCAATTTTCCGTCAAAAATCTGTGAGAAAAAAATTTAAAACAACTATTGTTTTCATTCTAGAACTGACCGTCATATTCAAGAAACTATTCGACAAAAATTTGACGATTGTACTGTTATAACAATTGCCCATCGTTTGAATACAATAATGGATTCTGACAGAATTTTAGTGATGGATGATGGTGAAGTGATGGAATTCGATCATCCACTCCAACTGTTACAAAACAAACATGGAATATTTTACCGAATGGTCACCAACGCCGGTACAAACATTTATGAGAAATTTTTTGAATCAGCTAATAGAAATTTCCATCGATCACATCCTGAAGCATCACTTTGTAATTATTGAATGATCAGACTCTTTCAGTTGTAGTTGAATAAAAATATTTTGATATACATATGAGCTTTTCATTGAATATAATTTTGTTTTGGGGAATTTTCATATTTGAGAAAAGTAGTTCATCATATTTTAACAAATGAGAATGTTTTTTTTTCAATGTGTAATACGATGACTACTGATACGATACACTATATAAATGTCCAATTTGACTTCAATTCACAAAAGTGAAAAAACTGCTGAATTTTTTTCCATCAACGCAAATAGTTCTCCATCTATCAAAAATATAATTATTTCTCTTAGTGGTTCAAACATAGGCAAATGAAGCGGAAGTTCTAAATATTTGAAGTTGATGAAGTATATCAGATATATGAAAATTTTAATAACTCATAACTCTGTCATGTATTTCAAATTTCAAAGTTTTCGGCCCAGAAAATATCTGTGGCAATTTCCTAGGTGTAATACTAATACATGCAACTCTTATTTTTTGTTTGAGATGGTAGATATATGTACTTGAAAAACTTAAAAAAACTTTATACTTTATGTATCCCCAGGAAAAAATCTAAAGAAGTAAGGTCTGGGGATCGAGCTGGCCTGTGAATTGATCCATCATTTTTTATATATTTTCTTGGGAATACAATTGCTGCATTAGGAGGAGGAGCGCCGTCGTGTTGAAAATATTGTATCTCATGGCGGATATTCATCTAAGTATCCATCGAATTCAATGAACACAAAATGAGGATACATTTCACTATTCAAATGATCATCGTGAAAGAAAGGGTCAAGGATGTTTGTTCTCACAATTCCCAACCGAACATTTATTCCGAACCTTCCTTGGAAATTGGTTTGCTTATGTGAATGTTCATTTGTATTACTTCAACTATAATGGATATTTCTGGTAAACTAACCATTGTTGGTGAATTTTAATTCATTCGTCCATATTATTGTATTACAAATATTTCCAACTTCTCTATTTCTACATTTTAACTACATCGCAAATCGTACACTCCCTCCGTAATCCCTTGTAATAAATGACCGTCGGATCTGAATTGGCGATCCCTATAGAAGTACTACTAGTGAATATATAATAATCATCTCAGTTTACTTGCACCAGAGAAATACATCCCCCTGTATATGGGATCGTTCAGCCCAAGGTATTTATTTTTAATTTAGTTTGGTAGCGTGAGAGTTGCTGCCACCAGATCAG
>WOGN01001818.1:0-18117 GCA_015342105.1 Leptinotarsa texana
AACATAAACCGGGCCGCCAGCTTCTGTAAAAGGTCAGTCTCTTTGAAGAAAGCGAGCTGTTAACATGTTGTGCAGATAAACGTGTGTAAATAAATTAGTTACGTAAATATTGTAGAAAATAAATTAGTTTAGGACAGTCAGTGCTTTAATTCGTTACAGTATCATTTCTCATTCTTCATGATTTTATATTATTCAAGGGTTATATCCTAAGTGCACCAAGTTTATTTGATTAAAATGAATGTGAAATTTTACTAAGGATTTATACTTGAAAAAAATGTTAGACCTTAGGTTGTGAATTTTAATTTTAAAGTCATACAGAAAAGTTGAATGAACATCAAGAAGCCACTGCTTTTATGTTTACTTTTTTATTGACAACCAACTTTATTTCAGGTACGAATATAAAGGATTATCAAAAAAAGCCAAGCAAGCAGTTGTTGATGCGGTCAAAGGAGGAGATGCTTCTGAAATTAAATCAGCTAAAAACAGAGAGGTGCTGTATGACTCCTTGCAGATGGCTCATAAATGTATTCTGAATTCGTTTTATGGATATGTGATGAGAAGAGGGTAATATGTTATTTCTATAATTCTTATGTCTATTTCTATTGGGTTATTACTATATTTTACACATTGTGTTGTTAATTCTCGTTAATAAACTTCGATTTCATTATCATTATTCCGCAATTTTAGGGCTCGTTGGCACAGCATGGAAATGGCAGGTATAGTTTGTTTTACAGGAGCAAATATTATAATGAAAGCTCGTGAGATAATCGAGCAGGTTGGACGACCCCTTGAATTAGACACTGACGGTATTTGGTGTATTCTTCCGGCATCATTTCCTGAAAATTTCACCATACTTACCACTCACGAGAAGAAGAAAAAATTCAATATTTCTTATCCGAACACTGTCCTAAATGCCATGGTCAAAGAATATTTCACTAATGATCAGTATCACGAGTTAATTGATCCTATCAAATTGGAATACCAAGTGAAGAGTGAGAATTCAATTTTTTTCGAGGTTGATGGTCCATACAAAGCGATGGTTCTACCTGCAAGCAAAGAGGAGGGCAAGAAACTTAAAAAGAGATATGCCGTTTTCAATTTTGATGGTTCACTGGCTGAATTAAAAGGGTAAAATTGAAAGTTTTTTCAATCAACTAAAAAAGACTATCTTTTGTGAGTCATTTCCAGTAAAAAACAGGTTATAATATACACTAAACTAACAGTACATCAAAAATTGAGATTTTTCAGATTGTTGGATAGCATTAATAACACGGACTCAGACTTCTTATGCTTACTTTGGGATAACAGAAACTCTATGCCCTAGAAAATCTGTCTACTTGATTAACGAGTAATTTACAGTTTACAGTTTGGAACCCTTTCATTGTTTGGGTTGATGAAGTCATAACTTTTGACCCTCCTCTTAGTTTATCAGTTCTGATTTGTTATCAAACTTTCATAAAATAATCGATAGGTAGTGTTTGTCTAAAAGTGAAACCTTTTTTTTTATTAAATTTATAACAACAGCATACAGTTCAATATAGTTAAGACATTATAAATATAAAATATGTTGTTATTCTCCCTAATCAGCAAAAATGCTGGTCTCGAGAGTCACAAACACTCAACATGACAAGTGAAACATAAAAACTAGTAAACGACTACTAAGCTCATAGTATCAAAGTATCAAATATGTGACTCGAGGCTCAGATGTTCTTTTAAACTATCGATGAATGCCCGGCAACTCACGTATATGGACAGATAATTCATTGAAGACTTTTATAGCCTGTGTAAAAGGATTATATAATCATTTCTACCCCTTGTATTATACTCATAAAACTGGTTGTTGACTAGTAGATCGTTGATGCTTTTTATTCTTTTATTTTTTATTTTATATATGTTCTTGCATTGCTCAAGTTTAAGTAGATATTTAATTGAGTGTAGTTCAGTCTGTGAGAATAAATCATTTGTGTGGGTCCGAAATGGAATTTGAAATTAAATTTTTATTGATTTATTTTGTAGCGTTAGAATTTTTTTGAAATTAGTAATGCCACAATTACCCCATAAGATTAACAGATACCTAAGATTCACCAATATATATGCATTGTAAACCAAGTATCTATTACTGAAAGTCAAGTAACTGGAACACCTATATAGAGCTCCTAACATGGGTACAATTTTATCATTAATATGTTCTATGTGTCCTGGCCAATTTAACTTATCATCTATTATGAGTCCCAAATACTTGGTTTTTGCAACATTCATTAAGGGTAAGTTATTTATTTTTAATTCAATATTTCCACAAATTCTATTTTTATCCTGAAGAGAACATCTCTACTTGCTTCCCTATCAGGACTGTACAAAACCCCAATTTTTTGAGCATCATTCTTAAAATCTTGCTAACAAAACTGAATTCCAGCTCTCAAACATCATTTTGTCACTCCGGCAATCGGATTGTTGTTAGTCTTGTGGATTAATTCTATTTATATTAATCTATTCAATTGCCATTTATTACACAGGACTTATGTATTGTCACAAGTCACTGTATTCCTCAGACTTCTATGATTTACTCACAATCTCAGAAGAAGCGATATATATAATTGCATGATATTAGCAAAGACGTAGATTGTGGGTCTTACTGTCCAATACTCTGCTATTCCCTTCGAATTTTGAAAGTTTTCCACTTCTGCTTCTCACTTATCTGACAGTTAATCTCAAAGTCTTATGTTTGTGATTAGTTTTGACATTGTGCTAGTATAACTATCTCAAATTGTCTGCTTGTTTGCTTATTTCATTGTTTGGCAAGATGAACATTGATTCTGGTTTACTATTTGTCATAATTTCTTCAATATTTTCACAGAAACTTCCATTCCTAATTTTCCCTTTGATGATCCAAGCTTCACTTCTCATATCTCCTTCACCTCCTCTTTACTCCATTTAAAAAATCTTTGTTTATCATACTAAATGTTTTGTTTTTGTATGTAACTCAACAGAAATTCACGATCTTCTGTTAAAAAATCTGTTTTTCTGTTAACCAGCTGTCACCCCCCTCTGAACGACAACTCTCAAAAGTTGAAACTTACCTTTTGCAAGATTACTATTCATCCTCACTCAGATTTTTAATATACTATCAATTGTGACATCTCATATTTCAGAAATGTTCCATTCTTTTTTATATTTAAGAACTGATCTTTTGGGTATGAATCACATATGGAATTATAATTACTATTTTCACTCAATTCTTTGATAGGTTCGAAGTTAAGAGACGTGGGGAGCTGCAGCTCATAAAGAATTTTCAATCCTCAGTGTTCGAAGCATTTTTGAAAGGTGATACTTTGGAAACATGCTACGCAGCTGTGGCTCAAGTTGCAGACTATTGGTTGGATGTATTATATTCACATGGTAGAAACATGCCTGATTCTGAACTTTTTGACCTCATCTCTGAGAATCGATCCATGTCTAAGAAACTAGAAGAATATGGAGCTCAAAAAAGTACATCCATCAGTACAGCCAAGCGCTTAGCAGAATTTCTTGGTGACCAGATGGTGAAGGATGCTGGATTGGCTTGTAAATATGTCATTTCTAAAAAACCAGATGGCGCCCCTGTCACTGAAAGGTATTATACTCCTGAAGGAAGGAGAAAATATTGATTGAAAAAGTTCATATGTATTCAGTTCATTTTGCCTAATCCATTAAAATTCTTTATTGTGCCATTGTATTGAGTTTTCCATTTTAGAGCTATTCCATTGGCTATTTTCCAAGCAGAGGAAGCAATTCAGAAACATTATCTGAGAAAATGGTTGAAAAACTCTTCTCTGAATGAGGTCGATATTCGTGATATTTTAGATTGGAGCTACTATATAGAACGTTTGGGAGGAGCTATACAAAAGATCATTACCATACCTGCCGCTATGCAGGGGGTGAGTTTATTTTCATTGTATACAACAATCAGTATTGTTTGATATTTGAAACAGTTTACTCAAAATTGACTATATTTTTTCAGGTACCGAATCCTGTTCCGAGAGTTAGACATCCAGACTGGTTACATAAAAAAATTTTAGAAAAGAGTGACACTTTCAAGCAGAGAAGAATCAGCGACATGTTCTCTGTTCTTCAAAAAAAACCTAAATTATCTGAGAATAATTCGGATGTATTCGACGGCAATCCAGATAACCTTGACTCATCCAGTAATATTGGCGATATTGAAGATGTTGCAAGTAAGAAAGATATGTTCAAGGCCCCTGTTGCTATTGTCACTAAAAGAAAGAGGGGTTCTGATAAGGAGAATGAATTCTCTGAAGAAGACCTGAATAAAACTTGGAGGGAAGTGCTTGGGAAACCACCTTCTTTTGGCAGCACACATGTAAGAATATTCGGTAAAAAAATTATTAATAAATAATGTGAGACGCATGTAGGTGGAAGTAGGTCCACTGCAAGTGATAATTGTTGCTCACACCTATTCAAAATCGGTCAAATAAGTTCAACTTCATATATGATGGAATTGACCGATACTTGAAAATCCATAACTTCATTGTGAGATTTTCATTAAACGATTTTACAAAAACACAACATATGTTTTGCCATACCATGGCTTCTTCGGGCGTGTCTTTAAAGACACACCCGAAACACAGTGCAATGAAGTTATTTCTTCATTAATTACATATGGGCTATTGTATATTGATATACATATTCTACATATTCAATGCTAAATATACTGTATTCTATAATTTGAAGTACCTACATTTCAAGTACCTTATTTTTACCTAAGTTTGTAATGAATTAAATTACCTGAACTTATATCCTAATTTATACATTTGAGTTATTCAATTCTAATTGATCATTCAGTAAATTACCCGAATTCCTGAATCTATTGATTTCTAAACATTCTACAATATTGAGTTTCAAACTATTCTCTTCTAAATGGAACACATCGTATTCATGATTGAACTCATGTCCTTCTGCTAAAAGGTGGAGTGCAAATGTGGAATTGGTCTTTCTATTTACAAAACTACTTCTATGGTCTTTAATTCTTTGGGAAAATTTTCTCCCTGTTTGGGTAAGACCATAAGTCAGCTTATTTACTCTTGATCTATCCGACACCGAAGTTTTATCTTTATTGTTTTAAATACATTTACTCAGATTATTATTCGTTCTGTTAGCTACCTTTACATATTATTTCTTCAAAAGAAAACAGTCAAAAGCAAGCCATGGACCAGGTCTACCCAAATTCATGATGCGATAACGTCAGTTATAGGACATTGTCATATTTGGGTGACCAACCAATAATATTGCCCGTTTTTTGAAGGACAGAACAAATAATAGTCTAAGTAAATTTTTGAAGAACAATAAAGACAAAACTTTGGTGTTGGATAGATCAGGAGTATAGAAGCTGACTTGTGGCCAAAACTGTATATTGGCCAAATAGGAAGAACATTTTTCCAAAGAATTATAGAACATAGAAATAGTTTTGTAAATAGAAAGACAAATTCCACATTTGCAAACCACCTTTTAGCAGAACGACATGAGTTCAATCATAAATACGATGTGTTACATTTAGAAGAGAAAAACTTGAAACTCAATCTTCTAGAATGTTTAGAAATCAATAGATTCAGGAATTCGGCTCATTAACTGAATGATCAATTAGAATTGAATTACTCCCCTTTACTAAATATTTTTTCAAATGTGGGAACTGGGACATGAGCTCAGGTAATTTAATTCATTACATAGGTAAAAATCAGGTATTTGAAATGTAGGTACTTCAAATCATAGAATAAAGTATATTAAGCGTTGAATATGTAGAATTAGCTAGTAAAGACACGCTCAAAGAAGCCATTTTTGCATTATTATAAAATCGTTCAGTGAAAATCTCATAACAAAGCGTTTTTTAAATACCAACGTTCAACTTCCTAATGAAACTGATTAGCAGTCTGATTTGGTCCGCAGTAGCGAAGGTATGGAATACTCTGCTGTTTCATAATCTTACAGACAGATGGCACACACTGTCTTCTAGTAGTGTAAGTCTATTTAAATGATGATTCAGAAGACAGTAACCTGTAAGTAGGCCTGTTAGATAATGTAGGTCATCCTTGATACAGTTTAATAATTGCATAAAAACATACTTTGCTTGGCAAAGCTTAATGTAATGCCAGTAATACGTTCTGGTCGATGAAACTGCTTGCAGGGCCTTTCCTTGCAAGTGAGTCAGCTTCATTTCCTTTTAGGCCAGTGTGGCCGGGAATCCAGAACAGAGACAATTTGTTGAGTCTTTGTATTGAGGAGAATCTTTTTTGGCAGTTCACTACCAACTTTGAGGTTGCTCGGCTAGAGTCAAGTGCTCCCGAAACCTCTTTCTGGTAAAGGGGGCTATCACAGTTTTACTCGAGTTTTCAGGTATCTGCTTCATCTGATACAACTATAAATATTGTCCTGCGTTCTTTGGAGGAAATTGCAGGCAACGGGATCCTCGAAAGGATGACATAAGTATATCTGCATAAGCTTGCAGATCTGCTTCTCTTCTGTCAAGGACATCGAGCCGACTGTCAGGATAGTACCCTGTTCTAAAGACGGCCCCTTCTGAACCTGAAACTAATGGCCTCATCTCGAAGAATCGTAATAAGAACTAGGTTAGCTAGGTATTGCTGAATGCTGATTTCCTTGAATTCTGATTTTGTTGAATTCAAGGTATTTATGAGTATTTTTTAAAAATTGTCAAAATTTTGTCGCACAATATAATAGACTAAATATTATCTAGAGTCGCTAGTTTTGAAATGAAACCACTTTTTGAGGTCTGCACAAAAAATGAGGTGAATGTTGAAATTTTGCAGGCTACGTACATTCAGTTAGCGATTTTATTTTTTTATGTTGGTACACTCGTGTCAAACATATGTTCACTGTTTCGCTGTTTAGTTTGTAGTTGAGAGTCATAAAAGTTAGAACTGCTTTGTGTGTTCGGCGATTTTCTGCAATCGAAACAATGGATCAAAAAATTTGCATCAAATTTTGTGTAAAAAATGTAATTAATTGAGTGTTCAGACACACTTGAAATGTTAACAGTGGCATACGGTGATTGTACTCTGAGTCACAAAAATGGTCATAAGTGGTACAATCTTTTCGCAGTAGGTCGAGAAGATGTGAATAACGACGCTCGTACTGGACGTCTCAGCACATTAACAACCGATGAAAATCTTGAGAAAGTGAAGAAAATTGTTATGGAGAATCATCGAATTACTATTAGAGCAGTTACTGAGGATGTGAGCATATCGATTGGCTCATGCCATGCAATTCGAAAATTTTGGGGATGAAGCATGTGACATCGACGTTCGTTCCAAAATTGCTGAAAGAAAAAACCGTCGCATGAGCATCGCTCAGGAATTGTTGAATGACGTCAGCGGCGAACCAGATTTGCTTAAAAGCGTAATAACTGCTGACGAATCATGGGTATATGGTTATGACATTGAGACCAAAGTCTAATTGTCCCATTGGAAGAGACAAGAACAAAAAAGAACTCCAAATTCGATTAAATTTCAAGGTTTTGCTCACTATTTTCTTCGATTACTGTGGCGTAGTGCATCAGGAGTTCTTGCCACATGGTCGTACGGTCAATAAAGAGTATTATCTTGAAGCTATGCGCCCTATGCATCACGATAACGCACCTGCTCACTCTTCATTGTTTGTAAGTTTTTGGCCATAAATAACACCAAGATAGAAGAGACCCATGAAAAGACAGCGTTTTGTGACGATTGAGGTGATAAGAACTGAATCGCTGAGCTCAAGGACATACCATAAAGAGGATTGGAAAAAAATCTGGCACAAGTGTATTATATCTGAGGGGTCCTATTTTGAAGGGGACAAAATAGAAATTGATGACTAAATAAATATTTCTTGCGAAAACTGAAGATTCACCTTAGTTTTTGAACAGACGTCTTACATACACGAACTCCCTTAAGCATATATTCAGAATACATCCAATGAATAATCTCTTTATTTTTTAGGAGGAAACTATGGTTTGGATTGCTTTTCACAAAAGAAAATGGCGGTTTCAAGCACAGCAAAAACTTTGTCTCAACAAAAGTAAAAAGAAAAAGTCAAATAATGACACTACCATATTGCGATCTGCAGCTCCCGGAACACTTGGTGGCTTCATTCAAAGAGCACAGAGAACTCTGTTGACAACTCCTTGGCAGGTGATTCAGATTGCACCAACGAATACTCCTGGAGAGTTTAGACTGTGGGCGCTAGTAAGCAATTTTTTTAATAAATCAACACTTGTAATCAGTTTATAACTCGCCACAAACATTACAGTCTCTATGAAAATATAAAAAATAAAAATGTAGCAACTATTTCCCCAAAGGGATGTTGAAACAGTAGAAATCAAATAAAAAATGTGAACATATTTCATTTTAGGTTATGTCTGAATTACATTTGATTAAACTGATTGTTCCAAGAATATTTTATGCAAATTTACGCACCCCGAAAGTGGCAGAAGAAGGGGCACTTTTCAAAAAATGTAATAGAATGTTACCTAGATCCAGGCCAGTCCATAATTTATACTTGTATTCTGTGCCTGAAGAAGTATTCCAAGAGCATGGAAAGTAAGATATCAAGTACAATGCACTGTTTGTTATTGATATATTGTTTCTTTAAGGAAGGTGTTTCTTGATCAGACCGATCCTAATGTAGAGGGAGTTTATGAAACTCAAGTCAATCCAATGTTCAGAGCTTTGCTTCAAATCGGTTGTGTTTGTAAGGTACTGCCCGGGGCTTCAAATGCTGAAAATTTTGATCTTCAACAATTAGATATGGTCAGTGTAGCTCGTCAGCCCTATTTAGGAAAAGACTCAATCCGTCATTTATATTTCTACCACCATAAACACATGATCAAACCCCAACATATGTTTGCCTTATTCCTAACCCCAGTTAAAAAGGCTGTAATTATAGTTGTGGACACTGTTAAGACAAACTTGATGCCCAATATGATGAATTTATATCAAGCAGAAAGATTGGCAAAGTGAGTTTTTACTTTATTAGCAGTAGCATAATATTTGAACATTCATATAATTGCAGATTAGAAAAAAATCCTGATGATGAACTTCTGCCACCTGAAGAAATATCCATTGAAGTCCGAATAGAATCTAATCTAACTCAAGTTTATAAAATATTACAAAAAACTTTACAAGCTTATAAAGACGAGAAGAAAGGACCTACATTATTGGGTGTCCAGTCTGCCATGGAAATGCATGACTTGCAAAATAATATTCCACCTTTTGCCGATTTTCCTCAAGTGCAAATTCATGTTCAGGTAACCTAAACCTTCGTCAAATTGATTAAAAGCTTTTTTATGATATATTATAGGCTCTGAGTGGCTTTAATTAGGAAGGTGATTATTTGATTACAGGATATTGATGATTTATACAATGCATTAGACTGGCAAAAAATTGGTGCTCGAGCTATTGTACGTCATTATTTGAACAGCGAGAGAGTACTGGAATTGATGGCAGAACAATGTAGATATTTTCACTTACCCATTGGAAATATGCCTTCTGATCCTGCCGTGTTTGGATCTGATTTGTTTTTTGCCCGGCATCTCATTAAACATAATCATGTTCTCTGGTGCTCGTCAACTGATAGACCAGATCTAGGAGGAAGTCAAGAAAATGATGCAAGGTAACATTCACTTTATTATTCACACTATAATATTCACATTATGATATACTGAAACAATAGGAATATTTGTACTGTACTGTAGTTGTACTACTGTACTGTACTACTACTAAAGATCACTAACTTAACCAAGGCTTTCAATATGGTCTCATCAGAATTGCTAATGGAAAAATTGACGGTGTTCCAACTTCCACAAAACCTAGTCAAGTGGATAGAGTCCTACATGAAAAATCCCAACATGATTTTGGAGTATGATGATGTTTTATCCAAACCTTTCAACGTAAACTCAGGTGTTCCCCAGGGATCGGTATCCGGACCCCTATTATTTCTTATTTTTATTAATGATTTGCCAGAACACTTATCGAATTGTCAAATCACGATGATTCCTGATGATAAGACTATCACTGTATCAGGAAGAGATCTCAAAATATTGATGGAACAAATTAATTGTGTGTTTGAAAAATTCTCAGAATGGTGTCAACTTAACCACCTCATTTTAAACCAAATCTGTTTCTATAAGATACTATAACAGTAGGAGAAATATTCCAAATCACATATGCGAATCACTTTATATTGATGTTGTAACTGTTGCTAAATTTTTGGGTACAATTTTGGATGAACAACTGACTTGGGATTTACATATTGATAGTGTATGTTGTAAATTAAACAAAGCATATTTTGTAATAAAACAGACGAAGCAATGTATAAACAGGTCAAGTCTGCTAAGTGTCTACTATGCAATGGTGTATTCACACATTTCTTACAATATAATATCTTGGGGAAGTGCAAAAAAACTTCACCAGGATCTTTGTATTACAGAAACGACTAGTGAAACTGAACTACTTAGAGAGTTGTATGCCAATATTCATTAGAGAAAGGCTTTTGTCAGCTCCCTGCTTACACATATATAAATGTGTGAACTACCAATAAAGAATTCGAATTTGAATTCAGTTTTTGTTTTATACTTACAGAAGAAAATGCTTCTACATAAAAATATATTTCAACACTTATTGTATTGATGACGCATGCGAAATCTTGTACCTTCTCAACAGTATATAACATTGTAATATTCAACATTTTACAAAATGCAATTTTCAATTTCAGGTATTGATGGAACGCTTCAATGGTGACACACGAATTTTTGCTTTCATTTTGTCCACACGTTCTGGTGGTGTAGGTGTTAACCTAACTGGAGCTGATACTGTGATATTTTATGATTCTGATTGGAATCCAACCATGGACGCTCAAGCACAAGATCGTTGTCACCGAATTGGACAAACAAGAGATGTACACATCTATCGATTGGTGAGCGAGAGAACTATAGAAGAAAACATTTTGAAGAAGGCAAACCAAAAGAGACTACTCGGAGATTTAGCTATCGAAGGTGGCAATTTTACAACAGCATATTTCAAGAGTGTAAGTTGTAGTAAAATGTGAAGAATAATTATAATATAATATATCTCATGGTATGCTTTGCATGAAAAGAATATGAAAAAATTAACTGAAATTCCATTAATTACCATATGATACTGGTTATTAGTTTCTTTGAACAAAAGTTCATTCCTTATATTTGTAGTGTTTTATATACCCAACTTTTCGTTTCATTCTATCCTTTATATTTCCAGTAAGACTTGACGGTTTTTTGGAAATTATTTCAAATCTGTCATATTCAATTCATATTCAGATTTCATTTTTACATATTCAGATTTCATTTTTACATATTCAGATTTTTACTAGTGTACATATTATTTGGAAATTTTGAAAAAGGTTTTGTACGAATTATTTTTCTTTCCATAGTTCAACTTACTTTTTGAATTATCAAACAATTACATAAAGGTATTTAAAAATAGTACAAATTTGTCGGGGAATCATGTAAATGTACGGGAATTTAATTCATAGGAAGTGCTGGTACCCTATTACAGTAATAATGAAAATAATTTGTTTCAGTCGACTATTCAAGATCTGTTTAATGTTGATCAAAATGAAGAGAGTGCTGCTAATAGAATGTCAGAAGTGATTGAAATCAAGAGAGATAGAGAGAAGGCATTGTCGGGTGAAACTTCCACTTCCAGTGATGATAAAGTGGCAATGGGGGCTCTTGAGAATGCATTAGCTGCCTGTGAGGATGATCAAGATGTACAGGCAGCCAAAACTGCGAAAGCAGAGGCTGTTGCAGATTTGGCAGAGTTTGATGAAAATATACCGCTTGAGGAGCAAGAAAAAGAGAAAGAAAAAGAACCAGAGATAAGCAAAGCTGAACAGGAAATAAACAGTGTAATTGAGAAGGTAATTCTACAAAAAAATACATTGTGTTGAAGGTGTAATGTGTTTTTATAGCTTTCAGCCATTGAGAGGTATGCCATGAAATTTATTGAAACTACCGAATCTGCTTGGTCTGCCGAGCAGCTGGCAGCAGCCGAGAGAGAGATTGAAGAGCAGAAACGAGAATGGGAGCAGAATCGGTTGGCAGCAATGAGAGAGGAAGAGGAACGTCGAGCTCGCGAATTAGAAGAGGATGGAGATATTATCACCTTCTCTAGAGAGGATGCTACTAATCAGGTTAGCTCTAAAAGTAAAGTGTTCAATAGACGTAGGAAATTTTTGAAAGTGAATAAAAAAAGAAAGCCCAATAAAATAGTGAGAAGATCGAGGTCTACCAGTGAGAGTAAGGGAAAGGTTAAAAAGAGGAAGGTGAGAATTCTAATGAAGGATAATATTGATTCAAACGAATCAACAAACCAGTCTGATTTCGATAACTCTCAAAGGTGTGAAGATTTGGAAGAATTTCAACTTAATGGAGATACCGACAACAGCATGCATAGTATAGAAACTGAAGAATTCAACTCAACAACCTTCAAAAATATATCTAATCACGTGGATCACAACTCTCCCAGAACACGTTCAAGGGGAACTGTAGCTATCAACTTGTGGACCTTAGATGTAAGTCCAATTTTACCAGGTGAAAAACCAGCAAGGAAACATAAAAAAAGCAGTAGTATTGATAGTGATATTGACGATTCAATCGATGATAAAAGTAAAAGTGAGTTTAGAGCTGTATCTGAAAGTGAAGATCCATCAGACAGCGATGCCAATACACGACCAAAGAAAAGAAGGAAATATGTCAAGAAAAAGAAATCTGCTAGTAGCAATGAAGAATCTGATATTGAAATAAGAAGAAAGGGAAAAGATTTATCAGCAATCAGTACTGAAGAGCAGTTAAACATATTTGGCAAGGGTAGAATTTGTAAAGTGGTGTTGAATGATATTGTAGCTGATGGACAGTACAGGATTCCCAAAGATTTCAGAGAAGAAATGGAAATATCAGTAGAGCTTGAAACTGAAGATCTTACAGTCAAAACGATTCAGAGTGAAAAAAGAATTTTACTACATGAAGAACATGAAATTTTTGAGAAAAGTCATGAAATTCCGCCTCCTGAATCGGATAATTTCAACAACTTAGATGCTGATTCTTCAGTTGAAATATTTAGTGCTGAAACCAATATTGAACAAGGCTTGAAGGAAGACGAAACAAGAGATAATATATCGATTATTGTTGATCACACGGAGAAGGAAATACTAATATTGAACCATGAAAATGACTACGAGCACAGTACTGAGAAAGAAGAAAAAGATGAATCGAAACCTTCTGATTCTGAAAATAACTTCTTGGCTGAAAATAAAATATCAGTTCCAGAGAATAGCAGTTCTTCAAATAATTCTGCAGAGGAAATGAAAGAGAGTGAAACAGGAAGTTGTGAATCCAATTGTAATAAAATTGAGGAAAAGAAAAGCAATTCAGGAAATGAAGTGGTTCATACTGATAAATCTCAGGTTGATTCTGAACAGAAAGTGACAGATATCGAAACGGCACCATTACCTATCGAGTCAAAATGTACCGACATTATTGATGCAAATATTTTGGAGGTATCCACTGATGAGTTTGGGGGTCTGGATGGAAAAAAATCACAAACTGATGATTTTGAAGATTCCAAAGTAGATAATGATGTTAAAAACGACTTAGATTTAGAAAATGAACCCAGTGTGTTTCCAGGTTGTGAAACAAGTAAAAATGATTCTGTGAATTTGATAGATAGTGATTCAAAATTGAAGAATGATGGAGAAACATCCTCCAACAATCTGCCAGAAGTTTCTAACAAAACTCTTGGCTTGAGTTCAATTGATTCATGTGAGGTAGCCAAAGAAACTCCTAAAGAAAATATAGAAATAAATACAACTATACAAATCGAAAACAAATCTAGTCAATTGGATAATGGTCTTGAAAACAAAAAAAATTCTTCTTTGGTAAATAACAGAAATGATAATTTTAGGTTTCGAGAGTCTAGAAAAAGCTATAGAAAATTCCGACACAAATATTCCAACAATAGAACTTTGGATGGTTGGGTAAAACGTTCTCCAGTGTCTCCAAGAACTAATATGAATGATGGAAGCACACACAATAATAGAGAGGGGTTGAGTTTCACCAGTTCAGAATCTTTTGAAAATCCACATTGAACCTTATATCACCTTCCAATATTTGCGATTAAGTGAATGAGTTCATAAACTTTGATGAACTTTATTTAATTGACAGTGTTAGATGTTAATCTTGGACTTGAAAAAATTTATTTCTGATATGTGAATATGTGATCTATTAGTTGTTATCTTGTACAGACTCTTAGGGTTAATTTTTTTACAAACATCTTTTAATGCGCATACTTGTAAATTATAGTGTGAATGTGTACGTTTGTTGCCTTCCAGATTTTTAAATTTCTGCCAAATTTCGTTTAAAATCTGTTGAATACCAATTCATCCATTTTTGAAATCCGATTTTAATTTTATTCAACTTTTGGTATATCTCTGATTGAATGCTTTTGGATGGGTCTGTTGAAACAGTTTTTCAAAATTGATCCAAAGTAGAAGATATGATTTTTCGGCTTTTTTATTTTTCTTTAGTACGTTTAAAAAGGTGACAAACAATTTTTGTGAATAAGCTCTTGAACAAAGAAATATTAAATATACATTTTGAATTTTACCTACCCTTTTTTCTAATGAAATAATACTTTCATATTGAAAAATACTATTTTTTAAATCTCATTCCATGATTGAATGGCTTGAAAGTATCTCGTAATTTCAGCCTTTTTTTCAAGAAAACTTATGGAGACTACATAATAATGATACAACGAATAGTAATAGTCAGGAAAATTATCATTATCACGAATTATAGTTCAAATCACATATAAAATTCACATATTCAGAAAATTCTCAATGGAATAAAAACAATGTTCCCTCAAAAAAAGTTTCAATTTCATTTTAAACACTTCCAGAACTAAACTTAATTTTAAATTATTCAATAAAATATTAAAACTTATGTTTAAAACCTATTCCAAACAGTTTTTTTTTTCAATAATGAAACTATAAATACTTATAATTAGGAAATATGAGTAATTATCTACATATTGTAACATCTTAAAAAATAATATGAATTTAAATCAATTTAAAAAATCATAGCAATAAAAAGCCGAAATAAGTATTTTCTAAACATCAATTCTTAATCAAAATATAAATATATCCCATATATTAAAATATGTTTTTCAATTTTCTTTGGCAGTTTACATGTTAGATATCACTACTCCGTAATTTGAGAAATTTTTCAAAAATTGGTGTTGCTGTAAAATTTTTCAATAATAAGAAAAATGAACTTTAACAAATTCTGGAAATGGTATAGTTAGAAATCTTGACATTTTCCAAAAGCGGAAAGTTGAAGAATTAAATTCGGATTAAAGAAAAAAAGTTAAGCCCAGTTAGATTTGTTTTTTTGTATTGGCTGATTTTTTTTGACATTTTCAACAATCAAGATTTTTTTTATTCTTGATTAAGTTCAAACCAATTCATGAGAAATAATATTTGGGTGTTGGGTGTTCCTAAGTGAATCCATTGCTGCAGCAAGTATGTATGGAAAATATATAAAAGCGCTCCTCATTTTTTTTATTGTTTTGTTTTTTTATATTTCTGAGCTGGTTTCCTGAAATTTTCATTGGCTATTAACCAACATTACTTTCATGTCGAACTCCTAGTTCAAACCATATTAGGTGACCTGGATATTGTCTATAGGAATTTTGAAGTATATCAGTATTGTGATATTCCAGATGATTGTTTCTGAAGCACGTCTAAATTTTTATTGGTTCATTTAGGGACACAATTCACATTAATTTTCAGTTTTTCTTGTACTCTTTTAATATGGATGGTATGAAAAAGATTTTATGGTTCTGTCAATGCATCAGAAATGTACATAATTATATATATATAAAGAAAAAATAAAGAAGTTCTCTTGCAAATGTTGTTTGTTTTGCGGGGTGGGCGTAGGTTTTGGTGCCTTTTTTGCTCTATCGTCCTTAGCGGGCACCAAAACACTGCCCCGCTGGACATGAGCAAGGGGGCTTCTTTCAAACCTACGAACCACCCCAAAGTTATCTTTCTCTTTTATATCATGGGCTTGCAAATGAGTGACACTCGATGAAACAACTTGAAAGAGTTTTATTTCACTTTCTAAATGAAACAGTGTTTTACAAATTGGCACTATATTTTTCCTGTATCAAAATCGCTAGCGTTTTATTTTGATAGTTGCTGGCAGATGATTATTTTTAGTTTTATTTTTTATTCCTACTTTAAATAAACCTAGTCTGGAAAGTACTGTTATATCTGTGGATGTTTCAACACAGGTCAATCCAGAAGATTGAAAAGTTGATTTTAGCTTTGTGATATGTACACTTGGGTGGGTCAGAGATATCTAAATCGTAATAAAACGTGAAAGAAAAATTTATGTAATTAAAAAATGTATGTAATTACAGAAAGATAAGTCTTGTAGTTTATCAGATAAGTTACTGCATAAATACCAACATATTTGTCTGGAAAAATTATTTTCTAAAAAATTACTTCTTCCCAGACAAATTGACTACTTTTTTCTCACATCGCTAGTGTATGAAAAAGGTATACGTTGTCAATAAATACAATATTTTTTCTTTGGGAAAAATATTTCACCTAGTAATTAATTTGAATAATCCAAACGTTTGCCCTTCCTCTGTAGAAAATGCTTTTTGATAATTTATATGTTTCAGTCGAGTACAATTTTTATTCAATTCATTGAAATAACCGAAAAAATGTTGAATTTTGTTTATATTTTCAAGCTGATTCTGAAATTTAATAAATAGATAACATTATGTATCTGTCTGCACCTAGATTCAGATTTGGGATGTTAGGAATGCACACCCACATGTGCCAATTTTTCTTATCCATGAAAGATTAGCATTGATTGTGGGTGAAGGGAATTCTAAAATCATTGCAGATTTTTTCTATCGCAGGTGCGAATTTTCACTCACTGTTGTAAAGAGATGGAATATGTTGAAAAAGTTCATGAAATACTATTCATCTAAAAATATTTTATTTAGAACAAAGTGAACATTGTTTCAGTTATAGTTTTTTGTAAATAAAACTGATTGGATGAAATTTAGAAATGGACTCTCTGGAATAGAACAAGTCCAATAAAAATAATTCACTCCCAGTAACAGACTTTTGACGCGTGTTTTGCCATCAAGTTGGTTTCATTAGGTGATGAACTATACTAACACGATTGGAGAGACACGTGTCTAGAATAGTGTTCTAGTTCTTGTTTGTATTAGAATAAAAAATGATAGTGTCATTCAGAGGTGTTTTTCCTGCATGGAAATTAAATAAACTCCAAAGGAGGTAACTATGGGGAGGTTTTAGGTACTTTTAAAATTTATATTTACATGAAATTTGATCATTACAGATTTGGGTATCGGATAATACAATGGAGCAAATGCCTGTAAGTACTAATTTTTTTTTAATATAATCTTCATTGATTAATTTGAAAACATCCCATCCTTTAGATCTCAACACAATGAATAATGCAATTCAACTTTATTTAATCATAGCACATCAGTTTTTGAGCCAATATTATTTGGTAGTTAATTATCTAGGTTGAGATTAGTAATCAGACATGAATATGATTAATCGGACACCTATGAATATTTTTACATATTGTGTAGCATGGGTATAAATTTAAGTATGGAAAGTTTTCTAATTGGCACTTTATTATACAGTGCATTTCTTTAATGTCCCCCCTTTTATTTTTTGAACGGGTCAACTAAAATAAATTAAATTTGGTATAATAAAATTAATGCATGAATACTTTATTTTGAAATGAAATTGACAGATGAAACTTTCAAGATGGCGACTGAGCGCCATCTGGAAAAAAAATTAAATAGAAAGAGGGTCTTGTGACACATCTTTTTGAAGCTCCTGACAAATGTTTCACAACCCTAGAATATAATGTCAATATCTTCAAATACTACAAAATGGCGGAACTTTTAATAATTGCCTGAAGACAAACACATTAATATCGATATTTCTAGAAATATTCCTTTTTATCTGCCATATGGCAATTCC
>WOGN01001819.1:0-18115 GCA_015342105.1 Leptinotarsa texana
GAAACGAAGTGTTTCCGGACATTTATTTATTTGGACAATTCATATTAGAATATTGTGAGGAATAACCTCAGTTTATCAAAGTACTTTCGAATCACCCTGTATATTATAATATGTAAAATGAGGATATTTTTTGGATTCATCCTGTCTGTATCCCTAGTTGTGCAATGAATTAATAAAAACATACATTTTTGATTGCTTTATATATTATTTTAAAGAAACTTTATCCTGACCATCCCGTACACGCATATAGAGTCGTTCAATTACCCATTAGCCATCACTTACCTATCGAAAATAATGAACAGAAACATCACCGTGCGCTGCTGCCCCCTGACGACAGAAACCCCAAACAGACAGCCGATAGTGGGAGCAATGATTCGCTTTCAGTTTGAGGTCTCTGCTTCCACGAAATCATTCAGTGTTTGCAGCGCAACCACAGAGATAGGTTGATTGTTGTAGGAGCAACTGATAGTGCTGTGAATTTACGTAGTTGTCAATTGTTCCAATTGTCAGAAACGAAACTTTTGATTGTTTGAAACCGGAGAACTGTTTGGGGAGTTTGAGACGGTTTTTTTAAACTTTTTTACCTGGAAAGAACTGTGGAAGTAAGGTTTGGGTTACTGGCTGAAAACTTGAAAAATTTTTACTGGTTTCATTAGTTAACGCTCTGTCTAAGTTGCAGTGGAAAATCCCGTAAACAAAATCGTTGCATACAAGTGTCAGTTGGAAATACACATCAGCTGTACGGAATCCGCTGCTCTTTCACGCAGTCGTAACCCCACTCTGACCGCGTAGAGGGGATAACAGCTGAGAGGTGATACAAATCCAAAACACCAACTTGGACTTGTCAGTTTCTTCACTGCTGTTGTAGAGTTAATGTCAAATATGCTAAGACTAGTCGAGTGCCACAGCACTTGAGAACTTAGTCAGATTTTGGAACAGGACAGAGTGACTGAAGTGCGGTGTTGTGATCTTTTCCGATAATTTGGATATGGTGCCTCAGAATATGGATGCATCCAGATCCGATGGCCTGCTTTTCGGGTCGCAGCTGGTCGACAAAAATTCATCGACCCCCTACTCTGACGCTACTCAGGTAGGTGTTTGTTTTTCTTCAGTATTTTCCTGTGAAGTGTGAGTGATAATTTGGATGGAGTTTTCCTCGCGGGGCAGTTGCCGGATTTAAGGTGGGAGATTTCAATTTTTTTGGAAAGGATTTTCTGCTTGGGAATATTCTCAAAAGAAATCTGGAAATTATTTTTCTGTTTGCTGAATTGAAGCAAAACTATCTGATCACTGAATGTGCAATCCTTGTTATGACAATATAATTATGTCAAAAACAATGAAAACAGAAATAAAAAATACCACTTCCTAGAGTGAAAATTATTTTTTGGAGATTTTTGATAGGAAATATTTTGACTTGAAACAGAAAATATATATTGAAAATTTGATTTCATTTCTACATACCTACCTACTTTTATGATTTTTGATAGGTACATAATCTGAAAGGTATCAATCATGGCTGGTAGGTAATATTAATCGAAATAGAGAAAAATAACGTAACTCTGAAATGTGGGAGACATCAAAAAAAGAGTTTTGCATATAAGTTAATCAACAAGTTTGAACAGTTTTCGAAAAGTTGCTAGTAGAATTCATGCGAGTACATTTTAGATAATTATCATTTAGAAAAAGTCTTCTTAACTTCAATCTTCATCCAAAAAGCTTATCAGTTTTTGAAACATCTGGAATTGTTTAAAGAAATATGAAATAATGGATAAAACAGCATAAATGTACTTAGGACGAATAAAATATGTGGAAAACATCGTGTGAAATGTTTTAATAACGTTTGTAAAGTATTCAACAAGAGTACATGTGGTAATGGTATTGATAGGGTAATTATTGCATATAGGATAACTAAATTATTAGATTCAATTTTGATATTTAAGTAGTGAAGAGGATACTTCAGTTCCGTTATCGATATAAATAATACCATTCAATACACCTCAAAGTCAGCATAAAAATTAAAGCAAAGTTGCTTTCAGTTATTATTTTTTATGAAAAATAGACAGTCACATTTTTTGGTGAAATAGATTGAAATTTTTTGTAATCGTATTTACTTCTACATACTGTAGATGAAAAAATGTTCAGTGAAATTTTGCGAAAATTATCAGAACAAGTGCAGGACGTTTATCGACATATCAAATTCATACTGATTTCGATTTATCAGCTTTCTTTACTCAGAATTTTCTGCTGATAAAATTATACATAATGATTGGAGTGGTTTTTTTCGAAATGCATAATGATCACACATTGATTTTGTACATTATAATATAGACACATATTTTTTTGGATTTGTGAGAAAAATGAATATGGAAAAAACCGAAGTAAACTTACTATTTCTCTGCCTCAGTGTACCTTTTCTTTAATACGTTCAAAGTAGTTGAATCACGAGAAAAACTTGAAATAAAATATTAGTAGTTATGACTGACCATCAATGGATTAAATGAATCCTATTTGACTTTTTTCAACTGTTTCAACTTCTTTTCGATTGAATTCAGGAATTATTTAACCAAAAACAGCTAAAATGGAAATCTCACCTATTTCTGAATCAAATATTATGAAAATAGAATTAAACGTTTTCACTGTACTTGCTGAAGTACTTACATACAAATTGAGGGACAAATGAAAACAAATTGAAGAAAAGAGAAATGAAACTTTCTGTTTTTTACCACTTTTATTTGTAACTAACGTTACTGCAGTTTCGTCCTATATGGACATTTTCAAACTTATACAATAATTTCCTACCACGTAGTAACGGCTACATCCATTAATTTATTGAAAACAAATTAATTAATTAACTGAAAAGAAATACTTCCATCTGATTATATGATTTATCTATTTTAAAATATTCCACTAGGTACAGGCATTTTGCCAATTTAGTTCATTAATCTTGCTACGAAAATGACAAGTCGATGAAAGATTGATCTGGTGTTAGAATCTGTTTTTTCGTTTATCCAGCTACAACCGTCAGAAACTAATTCGGACTGGCAATCAACGAGTACATATTCTAGTGCGATTTCGAGCTATAAAAAATTGAAACTGGCATCTTTTTTGATCTCAGAACTCTCATTTACATTCCTCGGAATTCAATTCATTACTTACCAGAAATATTTCTGTTTCTTTTGAGAAGAATTGAAGTTTAGAAAAATTTCACATGTACCTACATACTTATTGCACAATTGAAATAATTATTGGATGAATCAAAAGAGATAACAATCCTGAATTTTCTTTGAAGATTTTAATCTTATAAAGAAGGTTTCGAACCTAAAAGTGATGATGGATGATGTTTGAAAAACTACATATTTAAAAAAAATACTTCATGCAAATGCTGGGAAAATGATGATTTCAACTTTCAAGTACTCGTTAATTTTTTTGCGTACAACTCTTCTTTTAAAGTACTTCAGATATACACATGTTAAACATTCAGTGCTTTCTGTCTACAAAATTGAAATCAAATCTCCTGGTTCTTCAAGCAAGAATCAACTATGTAATAGCCAACGACTGCTACGTCTAGAAATATTTTTGGAGGTTTTTACACCTGTTGACGCAATTTCGTTAAATCACCTTCATGCTCGCTGCCCGTGCGCGAATTTCCTGATTTCCAAATCATTTTCACGTCGGCTTCATTAATAGTCTACGTCATGTTAAAATCTAAAATTAGCTGTCGAATTGAATCCGGAAATATAAACATCAAAAGTCAAGGACAAGATTTATTTTATAGCCTACTACTTAGTAGTTTGTCAATGTCACACAGTGCTATTATTTGACGAGCTAGGATGTTAGTGTTTCATTGCCTCGTTTATGGAATAATTATGAGGTAGTTGATATCTCTAGTTGGAATGGCAAAATATGCACAGATTTTTTCGGTAGGATATGAATAAACGGAATAGGCGAATGAAAATACCAATGTTTTCGAGGTTTATCATGTTGTGAAGTCTCAGTTTATCCACATTTGACCAACAGTATCATGAGTCTGGGTTTTATCACAATAATTGAGCAAGATACAGGGTTTTATTATAATCTCATGATAAAACTGTTCCTAAGGTGCTACAAGGAAAGTGTCCTGCTAACTTGTCTTGTACGTGTGCCTATTTTTTGTTTACTTACTCTGACACCTAGATATGAAATTGAATAACTTTTAATAATAACTCGGTAATCATGGCGAACATGTTTTCTATGAAAATAGACCCACGATTTTCATTCTTAAGTACCTATAGTTGACAAAAAGTAATAGAGTACGTTTTAATTCTGAATTCGATTTGATAAACAAATTTGGTACTTACTGAAACACCAGTTAGAGGTTTTAAAACAACTTTCTTCTAACATCTAGTCATCGTAAAAGAAATGGTTTTCCGCCTCGTATTACAGTCCAAAAAGTATGAAGATTTGCTGAAGATCAACGATTTGAATTCCATTATATAAAGTTGATTCATATAATTAGACATATAATTCGGTTTTCCCACGTTTGAAATTGAACAATCAGGCAGAATTATCTCAAGTCGATAGAAAAAAGAAATGTTTGATTGATGTTGAGAGCCAGTGGAGAACATATAGCCAGTGAAGAATAATTTCAAACACTGTTTGTGTGTCTGATTGTCTAATCTCAAGCTATGAGAAACAGCTTTCTATACTATTTCATTTCAATTAAATCCGTGAAATATCCAATGAATGCACTTTGTGGTCAAATAATTTAATTTTCGTTTTTCAATTTTCAAACTACTATAAAAAACTGCTGTACCTCTCGAAAGAGTTACAAGATTGAAAAGTAGTATTCATCTCGTAACTGAAAAAACATATTTGACAATGCAAATCGTGCCTGTAATAATAACTTTGTAATTGAAGTAGCCCAAAATATTCAAAAATGTTTTCAAATACAAGTGAATAATGTTTGAGAAGTCCCGTTTTCAAAATTGAAAATTGGATCGGAAAAAAAGGTTTTGGTTTTTACTTCTCCATCTCGATCCAAAAAATGTGGAAATTTTTCAATGTTTACATGAAAGTTTCGAGAGGATTTTTTCTACTACTTGTTTGTGCCTGAAATATAAAATAAGGTAAACGAAATAACATGTCCAGTAATATCTCTGTTTTAGTTTCTAGATTTTGTGATACGGATAATTCTTTGTAGATTTTCATTCAGAGTATTATATTCCTAAAAAAATGTCAGTCTTTATATAACTCTGAATTTTAATGTGCCACAAAACATTCAAGTTTCGTCTTGACACTGTATAATTTTGAATTTTACGGTGAAGTAGACGATATTAATTTTACCGAGGTTCTCTATCCCATTCCCCGGGTATTATGCACGCACATAAAAACAAGACAATCTCCCCGGAAGTGTACAAGAGGGAATTGCACGTGGAATATTTAAGAACTCCTCAGAACTCCGGTGCAACTTCCTTCTTTGAGATAAGCCACGCTGATAAATAAACTCCCTGCCAGCGAAAAAACACATTTGGGCCAAACTTAAACAAGAGTCATTATGCCGAAGTTCTTAATGTCTACTGTGGAATGAAAAATCCGAAAGGGAAAATACACGAAGTTTGGAGTTGTGAGTTATCGGGTTATTTGTATGTCGGATGGGTTTGTTTTTGAAAGAACTGAACCGTTGGAAATTCCAGTTTTTTGCGGAATAGTCTACATGATAATTGTAGGGGCAACTGTGTCATAAAACAGCGTTAAGCTTGCTCAAAGCACATACCAGCATTTTTGTCAAATCAAAGTAGTTGTTTCATTACGTTTTATGTTAGTTTTTGCAATTGTCCGAACGGAAAAACAACAGTTTATGTCACTCTGATGCACTGTTTCAAACCTTTGGTGTAGTAATGAATATTACTTTGTCACTTTGATCATCCTCCTGAAGATGATCACTTGGAGATCAAAACACGTGTCGGGGTGTTAAAATACCGGTTTGGTGTTGGAAAAAACTCCACTAATATACTTAAGGCCAGGTTTGTCGTACTTCTCTACTTCTAACAGGAGAAAGCAACAACTGCATTCATTGTACTAGCAAAAGATATAATATTATTGTAATTTGAAGAAAATTATCAATTTATCCGTCTAAATATCTTTCCCAATACCACATTAGATGCTACGATTTTCTCAAACACATTTAAACTGGTACAGAAAGCTATCCTTAGGAGATAGGCGTATGCCATCGCGAAACTAATGTTTATTCATTCAATTCAATATGTTTCTTTCAAAGCTGTTTGAGAAAGAACTCAAAAATTATTCTGGAAACTTTATATAAAGAGAAACTCGTGCTCATATTCTTTTGATGTGTTAAACTATGAACATTCCGATAAAATAGACTATTTAATTGTTGCTGTTCTATAAATGTAGAACAAGATGAATAATTTCAGCGTTATAAGCTCAAAAAACTGTACATTTTCATCACTATAATGTTTTTTCGTCATCGGAGTTTCGAATTCAAGTAAATACTGCTTGTTTCCCAATAAGATAATATTGTTTTGGCATGAGATCATAAATAAATTTAACGATACTCTCGATAAGATTAACCTGGAATAAATGCATTGAAACCATAACGAACTCATTATCATTCACATCAGCTGTTCGACCAGCGCATTACTCATAAATATCAATTGAAAAAAAAATCTAAACGGATTACTAGTCAAGGTTAGAATAATTATTTCCTGGGTAGAAAACTTAGAGAAGTTGCCTATCCAGCTTTTGACATTATCTACGTTATTCTGCGTACCGAGCAGTCGCTGTGACTCAGTTGGCCTTGGAAAAGACATGCACCTCGAAACAGCTGATTATCGTCACTTACGTTGCCTGGTGACATGTGTGGAACAAACGAGCGAGAGTGGAAACCACGGCCAGCTGCGGTTTATGCGGAGATGTTTGTCGAAAGCGGAAAGTAGAGGGGAGTTACCGACATCTGTCATTCGTTTCGTGAATTGCGAAAAAGAGACAAACGAGTTGAAATTCTCGCGCAGTAAACATATTACTAAATTTGAAAAAATTCAATAGATGTCAAGTCTGGAGAAAAAAGCGGCCTTTTGAGACTTTCAAGAGGCTATAATCTATTTTCCACTTTTAAAATACTCGTTAGTTACAGTTACGTTACAACACATCGATTTCGATTTCTCCCTATCCACCCGTTTTCTATATTTACTGCGCTCGGGAAATTTCACATCAAAAAGGGTATAACTGCGTTCCTCACTCAAAAAGGCATACGAGCGAAAAATTGGCGTTATATAAGAAAGCGAGGTAGAACGTTTAATATCGTTCTCTCTATATATGAAGGTATATGAGAAGGGGAGTGAATTTGGGTTTCATCAAATGGATTTTTTAATAAATCTTCTTTGATGTCATGAAACGAGATGATATATTGCGAAAGATTTCATTACGGCACGTTTCGATTGGCTGCGAGGGATTATATGTAGGGGGTGGCGAACAGGTAGAAAGAATAAAGGGCTAGTTGTGATCAGAATTTACTTTATTGAAGAAAATAACAGTCACAGACATATAGACGAACGTATAGATAGGCTGAAATCTATCTTTGAACTTGTTATGTGAATCCAGAAAAAACAAAATGTTCGGGTCTTCTAATCGGAGAGGAGAAGTCTTTTTTGCAATGAGGTAGGTTCCTGTAAATTTCTTCACACATGAATCAATGGCATAATTGACAGATGTGACCAATATTCAAATTTAGTCACAAAAGATTCATCTCAGCTACATCATACATCATTATTATTCTTGAATCTATCAATATCATTGAAATCGCTACCTATTCCTACAAGAGAATAATTTTGGATTCAAGTTACTCAAGACTGGAATATTGGGAAGATTTTCGGTAAAGAAAACAGGTTTCTTGAATGAATATAATATGTATCACTGTATGAAATTGGTATTGAACTTTGTTGTATTTCAATTAGGCATCCAGAACATGATTAGTTTCTTGATATGTTCGTTGAGTTTGAAAGTACTGCCACAAAAGTAGATTGATGTCACACTAGCTTCCTAGTGTTTTAAGATACCTATCGTTGAATATCATTGCGCAAAGAACTTATTTATAGTAATATTATCTGGAAATAACTCGAAATCTGATATGTATTCAAATCGGTATTCAATTCAACGAAATGAAAATGAAATAAGGTCTAATACTGAACCCTGGGGCATACCGCATTTAGCAGCTTCAAATCGTTACTATTGGTCGGTTTTGGCGAATGCTATGATTTTCCAGGTACGAGCTAAAGTACCACATAGTGTTTCCCCTAAAACTATTATATACAAGTTTGTCTAACAGAATTCTGTGATTTACATAATTAAATATCTTATAATATACTTACAGTGGCGTACGGAGGATAAATTTTGATAAAACATGTAGAATCATAACCTTAACAACATTTTTTTTTATTTTAATGCAATAATATTTGTCTGTCTTGTCTTCAGTCTCTTCATCTTGAATATTGTTAGAAGCTCTAGACAAAATTAAGGTATCATATCGTGCTCCTGCGGTTCTGAAATTCAAATTTTTCCACACCAAGAATATTGGTTCGGCGTAAAACAGTTTTTGGACCAGCTTCACAATTGTTTTGTTTCTTGTTACCTTCAAAAATAAATATAGTCTGATTTTTTCATCAGCATTCACCAGTCATTCCTCAGGATTTCAACCCTATTGAAAAACCACCTCAACTGAGTTTTCAGCGGCTGTATAAATTTTTAGTCCCTCTAACATGTATATCATATAATTACTAGCGACATAGTGTCTAGTACGTTCAGAGATAAATGCCGAGATTAGATTAAAATAGGTATTTGTCATTTCTATTTCGGTAGTTCGTTACATTTTGAAAATGGGCGATTTGTTCGCCAACAGATTCGTTTCAATGTTTTCCTATTCTCTCGCATAAGAGTTGGACCAAAAGGTTTGAAAAAAATCAAAAACAATAGTATTTTTTTTGTTTCGCTTGTTTTGTGCTTTGATAAAATTCAACGAAGCGTGATAATTATAATTTGGAATTTGGAACATCTTAAAAGGTTTCTTGGTATAGTTTCCTAGACATTCCAGGCACTGTCATAATTTTTATCTAATTTAATTTTCTGCTCCCATAAAAGTTAACGTTACGAAATTGTCTTTTATTTTTTTTTTTGAATTTCAAATTGCAGTTTAACAGGTATATGTGCATGGCTACTTTATTGGATCTAAACATAGCGATGCATTTTGATACACGTCCAAATTCCTAATGACTATCATGTCTGAATTCTTACCAAAATTATGCAGTCTTGGGTATGGAAAGACGATAAAAAATTAAAATTACTACTGTTCTCACGAACAGGTAGGCAGGCTATTTGATATGGGTTCGACACGTTTCTTGGTTACGGTCTTCGAAATCGTCCGTTTTCTTATTTTAAATCGAAGGTTTTCCGTCAAAACAGGTAGGTACGGTAGAGAGGTAGTTTTCGAAAGCGATTTCGGCCAAATTGGATTTGACGTCTTGCGTTCAACACCGTGAAAAAACCTGATATTAATGGAAACAAGATAAGTGTAGCATTTAGTGCTTGTTTTTGGTTGGAAATTTTCAGGGACAGATATTGTTCAGATTGCATTACCAACTGTCAGCGTAAATTTAATTCATGATAAGGTAGTCTATTCTGTTACCCTACAAGATTCAGTGTTCTGCTATGGTGTTTCAGTTGTTCAAATTCACATGTATGTGTTGCAATTTATATCTTAAAAACTGGTCCTTTTTCTTTGTTACTTGTTGTACGAGGAGGTTCTTAGAAGTACCTACTTGGACCAACAAGAAAACAACACTTTTGGTAAAAAAAAATGTATTTATTTTTCAAAATAATCTCCTTTCAGCTCTATACATTTTCCCAGCGACGTTCAATAAGTTTGATATCGTTTGTTCCTCAAAATAGCTATCAATTACCGACATCACTTCTGCATTATTGGAAAATCTTTGACCACTGAACCATTTTTTCGAATTTGTGAACTGAATATAATCCGAGGGGGCCCAATCTGAGGTAGCAATTCAAACTATCGATGGCTGCCAAGTAAATACTAAACAATGCATCGCCTTCAAACTTAAAACATGTTTCACAGGTTGTGTTCTTTCTAATAGTGATATTTTTCAAATAACTACCGCCATCTCTAGGTCAGATCGGGTACTTCATGGACCGCTCTCTTTCTGTCAAAAAACCACAGTATTTCATACTCTTTATCTCTGTAAATGATTTCAACGAGTTTCTGAACTTTTAACGATTACCTTCCATCGTTTTTTTCCAATAGCGATTCATAAAAGAGTCTACAAACACTTTTTGAGAGGAAGTTTTGTGTAAGTTGTGTTAATTCTCATTTTGCAACAGCGGAAAATCTCGTATTCATTTTAAATAAATACTTGAAACCCCTCGTTTTTAACGGAACAAAAACCTAGTCGCTGAAACTTAGCCTGTTGCTTCAACTGTTCCGCCACTGAGGTCATTATTCCCATTTGCATCACCGGCCATCGCAACCATTTTATTAACTTAATTCGCGGTAATAAAATTATCGAAAATTGTAGAGATAGTGAACAGATGTATTGATTACAGTTCATTTGGCTGTTTTATTGATAACTCCATTGGTAATAGATGATAGGGATAAGCTAACTGTAATATCGGTGAAAGTCAAAACGTCCAATTCACCAGATTGCGCTTCGAGGATACTACAACTCTTTTTATTGCTCTGTGGTCGGAATTGGAATTGATTTTATTTGAAATGCAGTTTTTACGAGATAGGACGTTATTGCTATGTAATGTCTACTTGAAAATGCCGGTTGAGCTATTTATAATTTTCTGGCCTCTGGGTGTCAAATATGGTGGGCTAGGTGGCCACTTAGTTGCCTTAGGAAGGAAATGTTGAGTGACATTTTTTATTCAGGAAATGTATTTCCTTTATAACACCACATGTGAAAGACCTTCCAAAATATCAGGTTACATGATGTTGAATAAAATTTAAATCAGAAATTCGATGAGTTTCAATTATATTTATCTACCTGTAAGTTATGAAATAATTATTTCGTGATTTTAATATTGATATAATATTTTACGATACTCGATAGTCATTATCTGGGTTTATTTCCATTAGGGTAATTTCTCGGATTTGTGGTGGTGTGAAGAAATCACATTTTTTACATCATTATAGAATTATTTACTTTTAAATTAGCAGTGGTAGTCGTAAAATTTGCACATAGACTTGATTTAAATTATTATCCGAAGAAAGGGTGAGAAAAAAACTATTATTGATTGAATAAATTGTACTGATTTTGTATTGACTGTTTATATTCTACTAAGTTTGAAATCTTTGTTGGATAATTAACTTAGAGAGCTTTTGAACATCCAGAATGATACCTTCTTTCGCATTTAGGTACTGTCCTTGAAATTTGTCCCGTTCATAAACTGAAAGGAGGCAAAGCATTTTACGATTTCAGTTTATAGACGTCACAGACTAAAGCCTATTCAACAGGCCAATATTCATGAGTGACAGCTCAAAATTTGTTAGAAAGGGATGAAATTATTATGCTACTAATGAAAAGTAAATCCGACTTTTGAGGGATGAAATATTGTGGATTTTCAGAGGTGCTTCTACACTTTTTCAAGTTTTATTCGTTTATTCTAGCTTGGATTGAATACATTCTTTTGTTGTAAGCTGAAAATTCTCATCCCTTCCCTAACAAATATCATGATGTTATTAATTAAAAAAAATGCATTGGAAGAAACTTTTACTGATTGACATTTGTTGATTATTGTCAGACAAGTATTACAATCATCAGTTCACCTTTTAAAATCTAAAACTGCATATTTTTCATTACCTAGATCCTCTACTAGCACGCCACTGATCACACCGTCAGCCTGTATTCTGATAATGTATTTGGAACACAATTTATTCTCATAGGCTTCTCCTTTAATGGGTTTTAATCTACCTAATATAGAACAACCTAATGATGTAATGTTATTTTTTCACGGAACGGATATAAATCATCAATTATCTGCTTATAAAAGCATCTTCCATCTAGTCTACCACGAAAAAAAGTCGAACCGTGAGATATTCAGCAGTTAATCAACTTTGGAGTCATATCTGGCTCTGAGATGGTTATAAATGGCTCTATCGCTCTTCAATTGTTTTCTTGGCAACCGCGATTTGTACTCGACGATGCAGCTGTCAGAAACTTTGAGTGAGCCAAATGGACGGGAACTCGAAATTGGGAATCAACAGACGTTTTAGGGAATTTATCAATATCGAATCTTGAAAAGCGTTCGTGTTGGAAAGATGTTCTGGATCATTTGGCAAGTGGTTGTACAAGGGCGTAGATGAATATTTTGTTGGAGGGTGTGACACGAAAAATAAAAAACAGATAATATATTTAAATACATTTATTAATATCGAGCGACATGATTATGACTAGTTTGAGAAACTAAACAGTTTCATATTTTTTTTATACAAAAATGATGGTGTCCTGATCAGATGTGCTGGCTATTAGACAAAAACATAACAATCTGCACTGATAGCAGACATGCCCTATTAGCCTTGAACAGACAAGGTGTTACCTCAGGGTTCGTACTAGAGTGCCACCATAATTTAGCCAAAGCCTTGGTAGATAATAGCATTATCCTGAGGAAGGTTATAGTGCACGATAGGAGTATAAGCAATCGCATTGCCCATTCTTTAGCCGAGGAAGCGGCTGGACTATGAATTTTAGGACCCAGTGACTCTTACAGCCTGATGACTTCGACAATTGTGGAACATGGCCAATCCCTAAAGAGATGGGATGAAATCAAAGGGTGCAATTTTGCCAGGGTCACCCTTGGTGACCCCGGGAAGCTGGCGCCAAAGAAATATCTGGCGATGACCAGGAAAATCTACGGTTATCAGTGGGATTTCTGACTGGCCACTGTCAACTTAGGAAACACCTCCACAATATGGGGCTAGTGGACACCGTTTATGCAGGATGTGTGAACAGGAAGATGAAACTGTCAGGCAGTCCAAAATGCACACCAAAAATTGGCTTTCGGGATTGGTACGGTCCCAAATTCGACAATTTTGTTTGTTCACGTACCCGCTCATCCAGAAATGGGCCAAATTTCAATAACGGTTATCACAACTGAGCCGATTCCAGATTTATTTTTATTGATAATTCTTGTGGATCTTGAACACCCTGTAATCCGGCCAGATGCAGAGTTATAATTTAGAGTTCAGGAACTCATATACAACAGAGCACGGCAGTATATAGCGGAGTGAAGGTTATCCGTACTCGAACAAGAATAAAAGTATAATTTTTACCACGATCTAGTAGTCCATGAACTGCGTGACCTGCTGCGATCTCTCTGTTAGTCGTTCGGTTGTTTCTCGAGGGCTCGGGGCACTCTTGATTTATTCTTGAAACCAGTTTTTGCAGCGAGAGAGGATATATTACTGGTGTAGTTATTAGATATTTTATATTCTGCTTTTGTTGCACGTTCAGTGTGAGATGGAGATGATAAACGGGAGGAGATTTTATGAGGTTGCGTGCACTTTTCTCTCGGGTTTTGGGCTCGTTTTGATGCGTGGGATAGTGTGGATGTACGCCTGATAAATATTGAGGTACTCGTTTTGGGTTGTAGCCGGAATATACTCGCCTTTATGACCTGATGGTGAAAATCGCTATATTTTATGATTCGAAGGAAGATTTCATCTCATTCAGAACTGATATTTTCCATTATACTAACATTTATTGTTACAATCGAAAATAAAAACATTAAAGTTCCGATCTACGGAAAAACAGACGGTCAATGCTTCTTGCATCAAGAATATTCAATTCACTACCAACCTCAAATCTACGGAATGTTACACCACTTTTGAATACTATGTGAAACAATGGATGGGCACAATAAACAATTACATTTATGAAAACTAAGAACAAGAGTGGTCCCAGATTAGACCTCCGGAGCACCCTTGAAGTAGAAATGTAATGGTTCGATTGTACCCCCCCTATTCGGCAAACTGAATGCGATCTGATAAAGTTTTAAGTAATCCTATCAGAGAAGTCAAGAATTCGACTCTTTGAAGTGTTTTAAAAGTAAAAAGTGGTTAATCTTATCGAAGGTCGGTCGGTAGCCGAGCGGTTTGACGTGTGTGCTTTGTTCACTCAGTCATTCGGCCGATCTGTGAGTCGATTGCTGCAGGGTGAACGCTCAATTTTCACTTTCTATCGTCCAACCCATGTGAGGAATCACACGTTGAAAGGTAAGACCTCGTCAGTCCTTATCTCGCACAAGTTTAGATTTCTGAGGGTTGTTGTTCGTAGGGGTGCGACAGCTGAATATCGGAAAAACATATCAATATAGATGACATCAACCTGTTCTGTTGATTCGACATTAAAAAAATTATTTTCTGTTATTATATAATTGTAGAACTTGGTTAGGATTTGATGCTGTATGGAAAGATCAATATGTTTTCTTTCTTCGAGAAGAAAGAGTATTTACCGATATTCACCAATAGTGGGGTACTGATAGTACAACATGTATGTACTGTTCAGGTGTAATGCTCTGATAGAATACATTATATATGTGGAGTGTTGGAAATGCAAGGTAAGGTCGTTAATAAACAGGAGGAATGAGAGGCCCAAGATTGGAACCTTATGGCAACCTTGACGTTGATGTTATGGTGAAAAAACTACACCCTTGAAATTAAACGAATCTTTTCCTATGGAGGAGATATAACTCATAAAGTGACAGTGACAAAAATTTCGCAGTAAGAAGACTTTCTTTATATCTATCTATGAAACTTCTACCTCATCTCTCCGATCCAAGAAAGTCAGCAAATTCGATAGTGTAGCATCGGTTGTTCAAGACTGTATTACTTGAATTGAAAAGATTATATTTTCAGAAGTGACCAATTTTTGGAAAGGAAAGTTTTTGGCTTTCTACTAATCCATCATCATTTGGTGGAAGATATATTTCTTGAGCTATATTTCAAATTTATTTTATAATGATTCGAAAAATAGGACAGTTGGAAGATAATTCATCGAGTAATATCGTTCGGACTTCAGAATATTGGATGAGGTGATTACTGAAAAATAATTTTGTTAATTGTGTTGTATAGTTATCACGGTATAGTTATCACGAACTTACAATGGAAGGGAAAAAATTAAAATGTTATCAAAACCCTTGTTGTAAATGTTGATGAATTTTCAGAAGAAGGAAAACATCAATCATTTCAAGAACAGCTATCAAGAGTATTCACAAACTATGAAGAATAGATACAAGTCAATTAAATTTTAAATTTTCATTCACACCACCCACTCCATTGGTTTTATCCAAGAGGATAAATGTCTCCGAAACGGATGTAATAATGTCAGGAAAGACAATTCCGCTTTCTGCTTCGATAAGTTTGTTGGGGGTTAAAATGGACACCAATATGTCTTGGCACAATCATGTTGCTGGAATTGCTAAGGCTGCTTCTGAAAAGCTTGAAACACTATTAAGATCTAGAAAACAATACAGACCTCAGCAACTTTTGATGCTTCATAAAGCTAAGATCAGAGCTTCTTTGAAGTATTGTGCTGGAATCCATCCAGAAAAGAGTCAGCCGCCTGATTGGAGACGCGAACATCGCGTACAACTTCGATAGCCTGGGAAGAAGGGTTGGAGATTTGTCTCTCTTCAAATATCTTCACAAGAGGTGTTTAAGTGACTTTTGATTCCACCAAGAGCGGTACATATCCAAAATACGCGAAGGACAGCGGCTGCTCTTCGTTTCGAAGTTCAACTCAGTACACCTCGAACTTCACTGATAAAGAACTCTTTCACCTGCAGAGCTGCGTTTATGTGGAATAAACTCCGAGAGAAGTTTTTTTCAAAAGGATTTAATCTCCATATCTTAATAAAACACTACTGCGTTAGTTGTCACGGTTAAGGTTGAAGAGAGAATTGCAGTCTCTCGAGATTGATCAGCTGGCAACGTTGTTTTCCACCCAAACGTAGTTTCTAGTATTCTCCGTTCATATTGCGGATAATTGAAGAAACAGGGTTGGGGTGTTGGAACAGGAATGTATGGAAATGTTAGAAAATTGCCTGAAAATCACGAGCTATTTCGAGAAGAGGAATTTATCTTCTGAATATCTGCGGTAGTGGATTGTTAATGGATTTCCAGGTCTCCTTCACGGAACCCTCCTTGGATTTTGACGTTGATGGCTTTATGCCTCATTCACGTCAACTAGTTCCTCAACAATTATCTATAAAACCTTGTTGAAAGTCCAAAAACCTCGCCTGGTTGGCGACAGTATGATTGTTTGTCTTTCATTTTAGACACCCAATCATCGCCTGTCAGTGTACATCTCTTGAGAGAATTTTTGAGAACAAAAACCGTCCAGTTTAAGAAGACATCAGCCTTGTGATGGCGTAGTGAAATCTGGAAATGGTTTTGCTGAATAATTCCACTGGAAGAGGTATAAGTCGGAAGAATGTAGCCACAACTGCAATGCCTGATTCCTTCGACCGATGCCGTGGAATAAATTTTGAAAGATTATTTTCCAGTTATTATAACTTTAAAGCGGTCAAGTTTCAACTCTGATGAAAATTGCTGGACACTTATTGACTAATGTCACCAAGACAGTGAAACTTTCGCGGAAAATTGCTTAATCTAATCAGAATATTTCTACCATTCCAATAAAATGAGGAAGAATGAAGTACGTTTAATGATTTTTAAATCATTCATAACCAATGCTAGTTTGAATATATAACAGGTTAGTTCAAATTAAACGATTGTGTGATGTGTAATACCGTGATAGCTTTCAAACAACTACCGCCATCTCTGAGTTAGGTCGGGCACTTCTGGCTCCACTCTGGTTGATTTATTTCATTAACTACCTTAAAACCAACAGTTGTATTATTAATCTCTTCTTCATCAAGCTTTGTATATCATTTTTCCAGTGTATATTCTAATTTATTGAGTCTTACAACGCTTTATTTCTTCTTTATAACCACTCGCTTCAAGGCTGTGCTTGCAGTGTTTATATTCATCAAGTCTTTTCTAATTTATTACATATATTACATAATACATAATACATAATAACTTTTGTATTTAGGAAAAATCCAAAAACACGTCAATTTATGTTGGATGATGCTAGGGGTGAGGGGGTGGCTTTTCCAGTAAGTTTAAATAAGCCATAATGCTTGCCCCTTCCAACATAAATTTACGTGTTTTTGGATTTTTCCTAAACACCAGTATTACAAAAGTTATTAAAGGTGGATACTTTTATCTGAAAAGCACTGTATAACATAGTTAAATAAATATTCTTTTCTATTCTATTCAAATTTTTGACATATAGACTGCAAAGAGAATTCATTGTAAGCGAAATCTACTAACTGGGATCTAATACCGTTTCTTTTATTTAACGGTATTTCATCCTAATCAAATATGCGAGTGTAATGATACGTTTGTGTTTTCTGAATGATCAAACGGATATTTTGAGTCCTTGATGAACAATAAAAACACGGCTTTAACATCATCAGCATTCGCTTCAAGGAAGTAATTGGTACCGCATTTTGTTGTTAACGAGATAAGAAACTTAGGTGATTCAGAATCACAGTAAAAATAATAGAAAACGTCATGCTTTTGTATTATCCAGTGGTTGCGACTTTTCAATTTTTACGTTGAGGGATGGTTTCCAAGATATACAGTGCTGACGAAATGTTTGTAAAAAAAAATAATTTTCAATCATTTTTTATGGAAATGCCGATAGGGGGGAACAAATGTGATATTTCTCTATGCAATGACTTTCACTTTTTTTTGGATTTTGGTAATCGGTTCCGAAATTATAGATGTTTGAATTTGGTTCTAGGGATTCCGTAACTTCGTCACCATTTGTTGGTTTTTTTCGAAATTAATATTCATGAGACATCTTTTGCAATAGATAAGTGTCCATTTCAAGGACATAACTTCGTTATTATTCATTTTATACATCTTTGTATCTGTAGAGTAGGGAGGGTGAGTGTAAGCCCACGCACTTAGGCCACATGTAACCCATTGTACATCCTCCCGAGGAGTTGTCCTCCTAGGTCATCGTCCATCCTGTCCTTT
>WOGN01001820.1:0-18109 GCA_015342105.1 Leptinotarsa texana
GTAGTGAATGCATCAGTTAAGATCAGAGGTAGCTCATTAATATATAAGACAAATAGTATTGGTCCCAGAATGGAGCCTTGAGGTACCCCAATGTCATCCCTTTGAGGAGATGACCGAGATGTTTTACCACAATGAGAGATTCTTACAATTTGTTTCCGTCCTTTCAGATACGAGCTAAACCAGTCATGAATTTTACCTCTTATACCAAGTTTATATAACTTATCAAGCAGAGTTTCGTGTTGAACACAATCAAAAGCTCGACTTAAATCACAAAATATTCCTGTTGGATTTTCACCCTTCCCAGTAGCTATTAATACTTTCTCATAGAAGGAGATAATTGCTGTTGTAGTAGAGTATTGGCTACAAAAACCATGATGATTATCCATAATAACTTTGTTCCTCTCTAAAAACGATACCAGTTGATTTAGAACCACATATTCAATTATTTTTGATATTACTGATAGAATAGTGATTGGTCTGTAATTAGCTATGTCAGATGGATTACCTTTCTTTAAAATAGGAGACACTAATGAAGTTTTCAATTTTGTTGGGAATATCCCGTCCTCAAGAGAGGACGTGAGTTAGAGGTTTAACTATATATTCTGCATTTTTTTCAATATTACAGCTGAAATTCCATCATAACCACAGGAGGGCTTATTTTTAATTTTATATTTTATAACATTGGGAACATCTATCTCAGAAACATATTGAACATACATAATCTCTGTTTGAAAATTATTTTGTGGATATTCAATTTGATGATTTAGGTGTTATATATTTCCTATTGTTTCCTTTGGTATGTTTAGAAAATAATCATTAAATATATTTGATAAAATTGATGATTCTTCAATAATTTCATTATGTAATTTTATTGCGACGTGTTTTCGGGTTTTTTTCCATTGAGCTCATTTATAATCTGCCAAGTAGACTCTATACCCTATCGAAAGGTCTAGAAAATAAAATTGACGAACAGATTCGGGAGCACGTCCTAATGCACAATTTTCCTCATCACCAGTCAGTTTTTCGTCCAAATCATAGCTGTACCACTGCTCCTCTTCAAAACATATTTTCAAAGGCTTATTTAAACGCTTTCGACACGATTGATCATGATTTGTTGTAAGCTATTCCATATCATATAGGCTTCTCTACATCATCCCAACTCATAGCTGCTTATCTTAACAAACGCACACATAGAATTATACTAAACTCCACATCATCAGACTGAACCTTGAGAGGTGTACCTCAGGGATCAATAATGGGCCCGCTGCTCTTTACTATCTACACCTCTCAATTCTGTTAACATCTGAAACATGTAACGGCACATTTCTATGTGGATGACACGCAGCTGTATCTCGCTTTTGATAAAGAAAATATTGTTGCTGTCTGCAATGAGATTAATGAGAATCTCGCGGGACTTGTCAATGTATCTTAAAAATTCAGTTCATCCATCAACCCAGCTGAATCCAATGCTATACATTTTGGTACCCCGCTCTTGAAAAGACGACTCCGTCGTTTACTGGCTGCTTTTTAATTTTAGTTATTGTATCAGGAGTTGGGTAGTTGAGAAGCTCTCGCTCACAGGGAGGTCAATTGGAGTCGTAAACTCGACATCTGACTCCTCTGTAGACTAGCTCCTGAAATAAATTTACAGGAAGGTCAATTGGAGTCATAACCTCAGCATCCATCTCCTCTGTAGACTCGCTCCTGAAATGAATTCACAGGCAGGTCAGTTGAAGTCGTAAACTCGACATACATCTCCTCTGTAGACTTGCTCCTGAACTAAATTTACAGCTAGGTCCGTTGGAGTCGTAAATTCGATATCCATCTCTCCTGTAAACTCGCTGCTGAAACAAATTTACAGGGAGGTCAGTTGGAGTCATAAACTCGACATCCATTTCCTCTGTAGACTCGCTCCTGAAATAAATTCACAGGGAGGTCAGATGGAAACGTAAACTCGACATCCATCTCCTCTGTAGACTCGCTCCTGATCTAAATTTACTGGTAGATCAATTGGAGTCGTAAGCTCAACATCCATCTTCTCTATAGACTCGGCGTCAGAAAGAAATTTCAAGTTTACTCTGTTCATAAAAGTCCCACGAGTAGCTAGGGAAAAAGATCAATCAAGGCAGAGCTCCGCTTTACCGTGACAAGGCGATGCTACGACGAGAGGGACCCGGTATTTCGAAGGGTCCGTAGAGATAGCTGATAGGCTCAGTGTTATTTATCCTCTTGGCATTGATACACACAACTTAGGATTAGGCCATCGTTGAGATGCCATTCAGTTAGGGAATATCAGAACCACAAGTGAATCTGTCATTCTCGTATCCAGCGGGGCTACGTAGAAGCAGGCATCCGATGGCCAGTTTGCTCAACCCCCACATCCCAAGCCAATTCCCTTGTACTGACAGTGGACTTACTGGTTGATTTTTACTAAGGACAGAGTGTAGAAAGCAGCATAAGGAGTAATATACCCACTTTACAAAAAAATGTAGGCCCACTACAATTCTACCACAATTGTGATTGTATTTTCCAATATAGACGGTCTATAGAGTTGAATAAGTTGTTAAATCAAATGAATTCTGGAATATTCTCACTTAATAGCTGTTCCCATTATCGATTTTTGAAAGAGTATTACGAGAATGAAATTATTTGAAAAAAAAAAGTCATAAAAACTTGTTGTCGCCTTAAACAAACAAATGGAGGTCGATTTGAAATTGAGTCCGTGAAAATATACACGTTCAAAAATCCAGTTGAATTCCTGATTATGACTAACCAACTTCATGCTCCATACCCTGTATATTTTCCAGAGAAACGAATTGCCTTTCTTCCTGTCCAAATGGAGCCTCGAGGAAATTCAATTCCGCTGTATCTATCAAACTCCAGTTGCGGAAAGAAGTTCACGATAGAACAAATTCCGACCCAGAGACGAGATGATTTTGTGTATTCAGGCTACTCATCGAGTTCATGGTGTGGTCTTGTACGTCCATCCGTCTTTGCTGGCTAAGGAACGGGCTTACGTAAATGTAAATTCCAATTAAGCTTGTCCGGTCTCCGGGAATCTAGTGTGCGGGGGGCTCTTCCGACGTCGGACAACTGATAGATTCCTCTGAGCACATGTCCTCCATCCGAGAGAATCGTAAATTACAACGCACGGCTTTCTTACCTCTCCGTGAACAATTCCACTGAAGGCTCAGTTGTTTTAATCAATGGACGAAACTACAAACGCCGTCATTTAATTGAAAACTGGCTACGAGACGGACTTGGCTCGAGGGTTTGCTTCTCTCAAAAGTTATCATGAGACGTGGAGACGAATTATAACAATGTTTGATGACCCGGTTTTTTGCTTCCTTGAAAAATTATTGATTTCGTTTGAGCCGCATCCTCATGCGCTTATTGTGTTTTTCCGATTTTAATAATCTGAAGGGTTTTTCAACAGGAACTTTCGAAATTTGAAGATTGATAACGGCCATCTTGTCAAATCGATTGTCATTTGTTCGAAGCATTCAACGACACCTGCAAATGATAAAACTGTTCAATTAAGGAGCAACGTACCGCGCGCTTCCCCCATTTAACGGTCGCATAAATGTTCTATCAAGGACCATTCGTAATGTGGTAGATACATTTGAGCCTATAGGTTCAGTGAACGATCGTAGTCGTACGTTGACGAAACGCAAAATCTGCCGAAAACGTGACAGATGTCTGTGAGAGTGTGCAGGAGAATCCGAGGCGTCGCTCACAAGAACTCGGTCTTTCGTAGATTACAACTTGACGAATATTGCGTCGTGACTTGGGTCCGCACCCGTACAAAATTCAACTGACGCAAGAATTAAGGTAAACGGCCATAGACAACGACGTGGACTCTGGATCAGTTGGCAACTGACCCAAATTTTTATTGAAAAATCATCTTCAGTGATGAGGCTTATTTCTGGATGAATGGATACGTGGACAAGCAAAACTGTCAAATTTGGAACGATACCAATCAACATCAGATCCAAGAGCTTTCAATGCACCCCGGAAAAGTTACAGTTTGGCATGGATTTTGGGCTGGTGGCTACATCGGTCCACATTTCTTTGAGAATGACGTTGGCACTTAACAACTTATTTTGGCCTGAATTGGATGGTCTACAGAACGGAGCTTATGTGCCACATAGCTCATACCACATTTGATATTCTCCACGAGCGATTTGAAAGCATGGTCATCTCACAGTGCAGGTGAACTGGCTACCGAGATAGTGCGATTTGACTAAGTTAGACTTGGGTGGGTTTCCTTGGGTGGCAGTTATATGTTTCATTCAAAGATAGGAAGCGCTTGAAGAAAGACCCCATAGTATTCTTTTGGTTGGTACCAGTTCCTTAATAGGTCGTTCGTTATGATCGTGTACCTCACATATTGACACAATATCGCTAAAATTCACCTCTATTTTGTTCATGGAACTATTACCGATCCTGTTTCAGCATTTTCATTATCAGGCTGTGTCTTTATGAAGATTATGTTGCTTTCTAGGTGTGTTTCACTAATAATCTGTTCGTTGATTATTTCAATTTGGTTCCATACCAAAGCTGGTTAGGTTAGGTCCAAACAGAGTGGGTCTATTCGACCCTCCACCGCAACCGGCAAGGGTTTATTGTGGCTCACACTCATTCACACTCGACCAACTGAACCCAACCTCCTAACGTCTCCGATTAGTTTATATGGTGAGTGGTTTTTCAATTACGGAGTACGGCTCTGCCAAACTCTAAAGGCTCGATTTGATCCCCAGCGGGGCAGGCACAAAGTATACGCTCTGCTGTTTCATCATTTTCCAAACAGAGGCGACATATACGGTCTTCCGACTGTCCGAGTCTCTGCATATGATGATTCACATGACAGTGGCCTTAAAGAAGATCTGTTAGACATCGTAGTTCATCCACACTGTAGTACAACAACTGTAAGGGTGAAGTTTCAGGTGTTTAATCTTTATTTGGCAAATCTTAAAGCGATGCCAGTGACAGGTTCTGGTCTGATGAAGCTGCTTGAAGCACCCTCCTTTGCAAGGGAGTCAGCAGCCTCATTGCCATCCAGGCCGGTTTGGCCAGGAATCCAGACCAGAAATAATATGTTAAGTGTTCCTATCGGGGAGAGTCGTTTTTGGCAATTTGCTACCAATTTACAGGTCGCTTGGTAGGAGTCAAGAGCTTCCAACGTCCATTGACTGTCCGAGAATATTTTCATTGACTTGTGTATGAGATTGGATTTCTCTAATCTCTCCGCACACAATTCAATAGCGTAAATTTCGGCTTGAAATACAGTCGCATAGGTTCCTAGGCAGGTTGATATCTCTGTTCTGGGTCTGCGACTGAAAACACCTGCACCAGAACCAGAAGGTGTTTTTGATCCATCTGTGGAACAACAACTATCTGCTCTCAATATTTCCTTCTCCCAGAAGATCCAGCCTTCTCTACTTGGTAACAGTATTTTATAAGACATTTCGTACTTGACAGTTGGGGGCATGAAGTCAGAGGTAATTTCCAGAATGCTGTGACTTCCAGTGTCAACCAACAGTCTATTGCACTCTCCATTAGATTGATCTGTGCAATTGGCAATGTGCACAAGTCTATATGCAGTCCATCTAGCCTCTCTCCAGAAAAATGTGGAGGGGAGGCAGATCTAGAAGGATCCCCATAGCCGCTGATGGTGTGGTATTGATGTTACCACTGATGGCCAGACAAGCCTGTCTCTGTAAGCCTGAGAGCTTTGCCAGGGCTGGTTAAGGGCCAGTATGTATTGTTTTGCACTATCATATTTTGTTGTATGTGGACGACCTGAAAATATTCAAAACAATCACAATCATAAGATATTGTCTAGAATTGTTTCAGTATTGGTTGAATGGTATCATAATGAGTAGGGTGAAATATAATGAGACCCCTGACAGAAAATTGAATTACAATCGTAACATGGAATATGTCATGAAAACAAGCAGTATCTCTTTTGTTTAAAGATGGTTGACAATGTTTCATGATGAATTCCACTAGCTCCGACTTTTATTGTCTAATATATAATGATTTAAAATCCCTGAAACAACTAAAAAAGAAGAATTAAAAATAAATAGCTGAAAATAACAATTACATTAAGCAGAAATGACCTCAAATGAAATTATAGTAAAATAAAATACAAGTAAAAATAGAACGATTGAACAAAAAAAAAAGAAATATAAATGAAAAAAAAATTAAGAGATTCCAAACCACGTTAGTTCATGACGTTTCGATTGTTAGTATCTACAATCGTCTTAGGGTGACGACTGGACTGATTCCTCTGAAAGATGACTTCGTTCGAGTACTTTCACTTATCCTCGCTTTCCATTTTTTCCGGTTCACTGGTTCGTTGGTTTCCGCTTCACTGGGAGATGACCGTTTGGCGGGAGTTGGCCATTTATCGCTTGATGACGGTTTCCATATGTTGCGTATCTCTACGCTAGCTTGGCTGAATACGTTGTTGGACAGCATGTATGCGGCTTCATTGAATTTTCTCCTAAACCAATGTTCCTCAATGTGTATGATCTCAGCTTGGGACCACTCGATGTTGTGTTGATGGGTCCGAACACGGTCTGCTATTTCTGATTTGCTGGTTCCTCCTCGTTGTGTGTGTTTCTTGTGCTCGGCAAAGCGAACATAATAATAATAATAATATGGAACTATGGGAATACCGAACTAGACGCCATCCTGAAACACATCAACAGCATGAGACCTTCCATCACTTTCACAATGGAAAAGAAAATCCACAACAAATGGCCATTCTTAGACGTTTTGGTGAAGAGGTCCTATACTAAGTGGGAAACATCTGTATACCGAGAACCCATTCACACGGAACACTATCAGAACCACGAATCCAACCACCATCAATTGACTAAAAGAGAAATCATCAAGACTCTATTAGACCGTGCTTTCGGGCTCTGTAATAAGAAGGAAGGTCTCGAAAAGGAGCTAGACATCATCAGAAATGATCTTCAATGGAATGGCTACTCTATAGCGATGGTAGGAAAGACTATGGCCAAGAGACAGCAGGAGCCTCGCAAGGAAACGTAGCTGTCACAACCAGTGCTTGCACTTCCATACATTAGAGGATTATCGGAGAGGATGAGAAAAATTGGTTCGAAGTACAACATCAGAACCTGCTACAGATTCGGTAACACTATCCATAGCAGCCTCACGGAAACCAGGCCACCAAACGCGGACTGCAATTCCAAGAGTTGCAAATCAGGAATAGCAGACTATGTTTGGACCCATCAACACAACATCGAGTGGTCCCAGGCTGAGCCGCATACATGCTGTCCAACAACGTATTCAGCCAAGCTAGCGTAGAGATACGCAGCATATGGAAACCCATCATGTAGCGAAAAATGGCCAACTCCCGCCAAACGGTCATCTCCCACTGAACCAGTGAAGCGGATAAATGGAAAGTGGGGATAAATGAAAGTACTCGAACTACCAATAAATAGTCATCTCCTCTCGGAGGAATCAGTTCAGTCATCACCCGAAGACGATTGTAGATACTAACATCGAAACGTCGTGAACTACCGTGACTTGAAATCTCTTACCTCTATTTTTTATTTATATTTATTTGCATTTCTTTATTTTTCGTTCAGTCGTTTTAATTTTACATGTATTTTATTTCACTATTATTTCATTTCAGGTTATTTTTGCTTGATATAATTGTTATTTTCAGCTATTTATATTTAATTTTTTTTTCAGTCGTTTCGGGGCTTTCAAATCATTTTACATATTAGACAATGGAAGTCTGAACTAGTGAAATTCATCATGAAACATTGTCAATCACCTTCAAACAAAGGGTAAATAGTGTTTTTATAGTAATTCCAGGCCACTCCACGCTACACCACGCCAAAACTTAGTTTGTTTGCCAATACTGGCCTTTTGTCAATGCAGCCAACAACAACACGGATTGAATGCAAATTGCCTATTGCTTATTAGTGGTAGCGCAAAATAAAACATTGAATGCAAAACAGCAATGGCACAATGGCAACAATGGTGAATGTTCCTCCTGACGAAAATCAAGTAGTTTTCATAAAAGAGCTCTAAAAGAAAGAATTTTAAACTTATCATTTCAACCTTTTTCTTTAAAAATTATTTAGATACTTATGAAAGAGGAATGAAATAATACAATCAACATTTAAAGTGATTCGTTTTTATTTCACCATTTGGCAACATCGGTTATAGCTAATAAAGTATAATGATTCTGATACCTGTGTAAGACAAACAAAGATGACATATTTCAGAGGCACGCTGTTCTGTTTACTTATATTCCGAGTTCTGGACATATGATTTTGACTTGTGGAGAGGGTATTGAACTATAATTTATATTTTGCCTTAATTGTTGATTTATAATATCTAGGTACGTATAAATTATTTCAACTTGATATTGGCGCTGTTGCCAATATGTTTATTAGAAACAAATCCCTTTAAAAATTAAAACCCGATATTTGAAATATAAATTTGAATACTTTTCGAAGTGAATTTGAAAAACCCATGAATCAAACCCAACTTTATTTTGTTCAAACTTGCATTTGCTATAACCCAAAGGAGAGTGGTTTCGTTACAGCCTTAAAAGCGTATCGGTGCAGGATTACCAGTGGGTAATCACACTTGTCATACATGTTTCCAACTTCTTTCCGATTTACTGCTTCGGCTTGATACATCGACACTGGCTTGAATCGCCAGTGTCGATTCAAACAATATCTCGAAAGGTCCTCTAAGCAAAATGTTCAAGAATTTTTACAACTGCGATTTAGCCATTATGGCACTCTTTTTGGAAGAAGAAGATGAAGAAACTCGAAAAGCTCTCATAGAGAACAGCGGAAAACAAATATTTTGGGTACAGGCTGCTTGGAATAGAAGATCTGCAGAAGGAGAGTATTCCACTCGTACCTCATCTGTTGGGCGACGAAACAAAATTTTTTGAATATTTCAGAATGTCCATGTCGGCGTTCAACCTGTTGGAAATTAAACTCCTAGAAACTTTGTCTCAAATATCATACAAACTCCAAGCGATACGCGTCCCACAGCTGGAGAACAAATAGACTGCACGATCGGATCATGATCGAATACAGGAACGGATTCCGGTGGGAGCGGGGTTGGCTACGTTTCGGAACGATGTGAACCACTACAGGATATCCATCTTGAGTTCAGACAGGTTGGAGACCGGCTCCCTCACCCTTTTAGCTAATTGGCTGAACTACTCTATTCGGATTCGGACTAAAGTACTATTTCCCTCTCAGACACTCGTCCGATTGTATGATGGGAGTCGAATCTGAAGGGTGCATGACAGGTGAGTAGAATAGCTAAGAGAACATGGGGCAAATGGCAACACCGCCTTATGGGAAATACCATGTAAATTTGGAAAAAAAAGCCAAGCTCGCAATTTTTGTCCCAACATTGGAATCTCCATAAGACAGTGTTGCCAGATTTCCCCAGATCCACAAGATTTCATACACCATTCAGATGTCGCGCGATCCACTATAATAAAAATGAAAATAAAATAACTCTGCGGGCTCGACCCAATACTATCTAGCATTATTGATGAAATTCAGTCATTGCCACCCTCGTGTGGGTTGAATAATTTCCCAACCTACCTGTTCCATATTAAAAAGTCGTGCCTATGTGTGTTCGCGGCCGAGAACCGTGATGTTGTAATCGATATAAGACAGTTATTGAACTAGTATGAACTGAAGAGAGTAAATAACGTGCATTTGTATAGATAATATTGTCGAATCTCGTGAAGTATTAATCTGAAAATTATCAACTTGGGCTGTGCAATGGTAAGGTTAAATCGGATTGTAATTCAAGACAGGTAGAGTGAACTGAAGAGAGTTAAATAACGTGCATCTGTATAGATAATATTGTAGAATCTCGTGAAGTATTAATCTGAAAATTATCAACTTGAGCTGTGCCAAGGTATGGTTAAAGCGAATTGGATAAATATAATAATTGACAGAAATTATCCCTATTATAGCAAAATTTGATCTCACATTTTTGCTTCGAAACATCATTGAACTATTGAGGCTTGCGTCGGACTGCATAAATGAAGGTTATAAAATAATTAGAGAAAAGTAATGAGAAAAGTTCATTGCATGTATTCAAATGATTCAACATGGAACAAACCAATAGAGCACAAGCGATAAGAGTTCAGAGAGTGAATTCTTGTTGCTTGTAACTATCCAATGGAATTTAAGATCTGAATCTTGTGCAATGTTCTATTCATGATCACGAATAAAGGAACAGTTATTATTTAGGTTTATTTTATGTACGGAAAACATTGAAGAGAGTGAAATTGAATTACAGAATACATATTCGGAAGGGAAAAATCTTGAAATTTAGTTAAAATTTAGAAATTGTTGGAAGAGACAACTGCTTTGATGAGCCGATTTTCTATAGTTTGTGTCTGTATTTCTTGGTCCCGTATGACACAAACTTGTCGATTTTGATATTGCACGTAGCTTTTGCATTCCGTTTCGACCTTCACAGCATATGACATTAGCGTAACTGTAACTGAAAAGTAGGATGTGCCGTCACTTTGATCGAAAATAAATTCATTCACCTTCATTGCCAGATTTACCCGTCAAGTTTGGTTTCAGTCTGAAATAAATGCGAGGTTATTGTTTGCTCCAAAACAGATGCATAAACTCAACACATAATATTTTACAGGAGAACTGACTGACATTTCTCACGCATATGCATGTCTAACATGAGCTAGGTGCCACATATTTAATGATGATTCAAAATGCTACACTATATTTTTTCTTGAAATAAAATTACATTACAATTTGAAGCAACATAGTAGATGATATTGACGTAACTTCAACTGAAACGTTGGTTTCTCCACACATTGACAAAATCTGATGGTGAAGTTTGGTTGAAACTAAATACTAGGATTTTCTCGAGTGTCGAGTTTTCATGATTGCCGATGACACAACATTGAGACGTCCCCAAATCTAAATGAAATTGAAAATAAAACTAAACTAGTAATCAATGAATTCGAATATTGGTGTAGAAACAATCATTTAATAAATAATGATAATAAAACAACATTTATCCAGTTTTCAAGTAAGTTTCAGCGCCCTCTCCATATAAATCTAGGTTTCGAAACAACAGAATATACAAAATTCCTTGGAATACAACTTGACAATGAATTGTCTATCAATAATCACATCGAATACTTGTCCACTTCTCTGAAAAAACGTATTTTGCCTTTCTAACAATGAAATTAAATTTTTTGAGACATAATCTCTTGGATATCTACTATGGTCTAGTGTATTCCAAGCTTAATATAAATATTACCATTTGGGGACACTAATCAGAAATAAATATAATTTGTATAAAGCAAAAACGCTTCATTAGACTAATTTTTTTTTGGGGGGTCGATGAGTCAGGCACTAGGTCACTGACTCCAGGGGAATAGCCGAGGAGGTCAGACCAGGAGAATAGCACCCTACACGAGGTTGCCCTGCATAGCAGTGTACTCTCAATGTTCTGGCAGAGAGAGGGGCTGTGAACCGAACACAACGGATCTAAACAAGGCAAGTTGACAAAATCCCCCAAGTCAAGGTGTGAGTTACCGTGCTGAGGACTGAATGGCAGCAGGGTCAGCTGTCAAAAAAGGGTACCTCTGACACACAAGGTCGCATCTCAGAGTATCAAGACCTTACTGCGGCATGCGGGCTCTGTCGCGGCGGACTAAGTTTCCTTAGCTGCTCGTGGGATTCATATGGATTTAAAAAAAAGTAAAAAGTACTTAGAGGGCTGAAGCCACCAGTACTGCACGGGGTAGAAATTCTAATTGCACAAGAGGCAAAATACTTGGGAGTCATTTTTGACCATAAGTTGAAAAGGATTCAACACCTTCAACTCTAGCATACATGAGGGCACACACAATAGACCTGCAAAGCTCGCAGTGTAGTGGTTGTCCAGCACAAAAGCCCCATATTAATCTTATCTAATCTAATATAGACTAATTTTTAATCTCAAATACAGAGAATCTTGTATGAAAACATTCCAAGATAAAAAATTTTTCACATTACCATGCATTTATCTTCACAAAATATTAAGCTATGTTCATGTACATCCCCATTTCCTAACAAGAAATGAGGAGATTTTCGGGGTTTCCAAAAGAGATGCGTGGGGTCATGCCATTTTGCAGTAGAATAGATTGATATTTCTCACACATATGCATATGCTCGCCTAACAAGAACTTTCACGTATTGCAATACAATCTAATCATTTGAAATGAAACACTATATTGCAATGTCTGACTGTGGAGTGTGGTTTGACTGTGCAAATGAATACAAAGTTCATTCTTTGCGAACATCATGCTAAACGGGGTTTTGAAGTTCTTCAAAACAATTCATACAGTCACAACACAGTGGAGAAGACATATTTTTCACACCTAAATATATTCTCGACATGAACTTTTACATGTCGCAATACATATGTTTCAATTTGAAATGTACTACTATCTTGTTCTTGAAACCCAATATTATCCAAGATTCGAGCCATATGAGGTAAGCGTGTATTCAACTGGAAAGGAGGTATTTCCACACTTCGACATGATAACTGATTCCTCCCCTCCACTATTTCATGATCTGACCTTGAAGTTGAGTTTGATCTTCAACTTGACTATGTAGTCATTTTCTGTCGATGTCCTGCTATACTGGTTTGTGAGTCCCCAATAATTACATAATGCACACATTTTTCGTACATACACACGCATGCTTCACACCAACTGTTTTATGTTTTAGTATTTTTCTCGAGAGAATTTATCTGGTTGAAGCTGCGATGATTCTGCAACTGTGTTAGGAATGACACGTTAAAAGGTAAGACCTCGTTAGTCCCTAGCTCGCACAAGTTTCTCAACTTCTGAGAGTTGTCGTTCGTATGGGGGCGACAGCTGATTAACGGAAAAACAGATTCTACTAGTCAAGTCCTATCATTTGATACCCATATTGAGGTAGTTGTGAAACAATGTGTGATTCACTATTTTGTAGCTGCGGCCATCTTGCCTACAGCTAAGCTTCCCATTAAGTAGCCCTATTATGTTCAGATGTCCTTCAAATGGATAATACAGGGGTGTTAATTATTCTACGCAGATCCCATTCTATTCTCAGACTCAACAAAGTCTTTTTGGGTGTATTACCAGGTATAACTTCTGAGTACTCTATATTTGTATCGAACTATTTCCTGATATGAAGTGGCTATGTTGATAAACAATATTGACATTTCATCGAGTTATATAATAATAAAAATGAATCTTCAGAATAAAGAATCAGATCAAAATTAGGAGTTCAAGGTTAATACAAGGTTGACTGAGCCATTTAATTGAAAATATGAGTATCTGTTTACAGGTTATATTCAAGAGAGATTAGATGAAATGCAAAATAAGGTTCTACATCAAATCGAGGGTATCAAAAGCATTCTCGAAAGTAATGGATTTGTTATACCGCAATCAAATGAAAGTCTTGAGAAGCAGACAGTTTTAACTGAAAAGTCACTGGATCATACAGAGTATTCAATAGCTGATGAAATATCTTCATTTAATGATACAATAGCAAACTCAAATGAAGGAAGCATTTATTACTACTACTGGGATATTCATCAAATAAGAAAACTTCTAGGAAAGAAAGACATGTACAAGTCTAGTCCTGAATTTTTTGTACTTGGTCGGTAGAATAAAAACTATTTTACTTTCGATCTAAAATAATATTTACAGGTCACACTCTTCATCTGCAATTTTACCCCAATCACTTGGAAGAAAACTTTTTTGGAATTTTGTTGCGCCCTTCAAGCAACGGATTCTTGAAAAAACACAAAATCATCATTTTGAACCAGCTACGCCAAAATTCAGATATCAGTTCTGATATTTTGAATGGTATCAGATCCGACGACAGCACGTTCATAATTTCAGAAGATTCAGTGAATGGTAAAGGCTTTATATACAATGATACCATGATAGTCAAATTGGAATTATTCTTAAATTCATAAATGAAATGTTTTTGAAAAATTGAGGTTTTCTTTGTGTAACATTTAGTGTGGAATGAAATGTATTTTTGGTTAAGTTTAGGTATATTTCTTTTTCTAGGACAAATTGTTGAACACTTGATAAGATACATTTTATTGTGCAAAAAGTCTTATTTGTATATCTTTGAACAATGTTAGACTAAAATATTCATGTGATGTACTGTAAAACGTGGCGAGTTGAAAAAAATAGGTAACTTATATTTGAGTTCCTTAATATTTCCAGATCATTGTTGAATTGTTTTATTCTTGTATTATGCATATGTTTGTTCTAATTAAATTTATTCAGATTCGCCTTTTTTGGAATATATTTTTCATTTCTTTGTCATCCAGATAAACATACAGGAATATTCGAATCTGAGTCCATGCATGGGGATTTCATAAATGTTAAGAGGGTGTCTACTATTGAATAATTGATTATACTTTTTTTATTACATTAATCACTGAGATACTGAAAGTTTCTAAAACATCATCATCTGTGCATATAACTTATATACATTTTATCGTTTGCAATTTTTTAATTAGTGATGTTCATAAAATATCAAATAATTAAGCTATCTCCAATATTCTTGAGAATGTTGGAAAGTACCCATAATATGTCACTATTAGAATCCACTAATAATTCCAGTGGGGTATTCTCATTTCGATTGCTATCTTCAGAAGTTTCAGAAAAACTACAATATTTATGTCCCGTCTCCACTTCAGATCTGTAATGAATCAATCAGTGATAAAGTAATGATTCACTTCATGATCATGAAATTGACAAAACTCTGAGGAAGCCAATTTGATTTCTCAATATTGTTCAACAAAAAATTGTTACAATTGTTACATTTTCTGATAGATCATTGAAAGTTTATATAGCAGAATATAAAGAGATTTTTCAATTTCTCTGTAAATAAAGTATTGAAAAAATATTTATTTTATTTCTTCCTATCATCTCCGGAATCAAAGAAGTTAAATAAAACGTTTTCATATCATTCAACAGTATTTTAATAGGTATATTAACCAACACGTTATCTCTCACTGTTTTCGAGACCAACATGCATAATCTTGAATAGTCCTGTATATTTCTCATGTTGCCTCCATTAGAGTATTTTCAAGCCAACCTATCATGGAGCAAGTTGGGGTGGTTAAATGATTTTTTTTTTCAAAAGTTTCAAACGTTTTTGGTTGTGAATATTAGAGATTCAGACTGAAATTGTCTAAAAAAGTGTTAACACATTTAAAATTTATGGAAAAAACGAATATTAGAAGTAATGAAAAAACTGAAGATACCAAAACCAAAATACTAGGTATAGTTAGTAGAAAAGAAAGGAAATAATATCAATAAAATGAGAATTATGGAATAAAAAAAATTGTGAAAAAAATTATTGTGAGCTCAGATGGATATGAATTCACAATTGTAGTTGGGTGGTAACCCAATTGTGGATACAAAACATCGGAAAATAGTTAATTTTAAAATCTTTTTTTATTTTTTCAAATTTTATTGAATTTCAAATTCCTTATTTTCTTTTTAAAATACCTCCTTAAGATTTTTTGTTTCTAGTGTTTCTAGCGTTTTCATTATGTTGATAATTTTTTTTTCATGGATGTCAAATCTATGAACATTGTCAACCACACTCAAACATTTTGGTTTTTATTCTGGAGCATTGTTCCATTAAGCAGAAGATGATTTGAAAATGTTTACAGGGGGAAATATGTTTTTTCTGTACAGGCTCTCATTTACAAAAATTGCTTTCAAGACGCCCCGTTTTATCTAATAATTTTATACAATATAAATTATAATAATCTGCAACAAGTTTCCTGTGATAAAACATGAGATCACATTGGAAATGTTTTTAGTGATTCAGCAAATCGTTTCATTCCAAATTTTAAAAAAATCAACAAGTAAATAAAATGATTTAAAATGAGACAACAAACAAGTAAACTACATGGTCTATTTTCAAAAGAGCACGCCAGCCACCTCGCAATTAGTTAAATACCAGGGTTTCTCAAGAAATACTGCAGCATGAAATTTTGATGTCTTCAAAATAGTCATGATTTGGCACTGCACTAATATAAAATTGGTGAATAGTTATTGAGAATGGATGAAACAAGAAATGTTCTCTACTTTTAAGGTAGCTCCTCCAATTTGATCGTTATTTTATTTGAAATAACTTAAATTCTTAGTTTTTATAATTCGATGGAACCATTGCCGCAAAATGACAGTGCAAAATCCTAGAAAAACAAAGAAAATGTGAAAACAACATTTTAAATTGAAATTGTTACAAGAAATTGTTCATGTCAAAATTTTTTTTCGGAAAACTTATTGTGAAAGTGTTGTTGGCGGTAATAATCCTTTATTTGGAAGATATTACTAGATTGATACTGGAAGGCAAATCAAAGATGAATAAATATATTATTGTTATTCACTAATATCTAACCAATTTATCATTTTTAGTTATGGCTAGCTCCACTTTTCAGCCATGGTTCAGTATGACATATTTCTAGTAGAACAGTGTTTCGAAAGAAGTGTTAATGGTTAGTAACGTGGCATGCAATCCACTAAAACTTGTGACATTTTGGATTTGTGACTTCACTTTGATGGAAAACAAAAAATTAATAATTTCTCGGAGGAACATCCTTTAGATTTGTACTTTTAATAGAAATACTTTTTAAAAACCCTGGTACTTTGGAATCGAGTCCAAGTGAAAGATATGTAGATAAATCAATATAGAAGTTATTTTAATGAGTTGCAAGTTGTGGTTGAGTGCATCCTGTTTTCGAAACAGATCATGTAAGTTCCTTAAAACATTCAATAAAATTACACTCAACAAAGTTAGTTCCTAAAATACTATAAAGTTTGTCAAAGTTTGCACTTATTTCCTTTCCTAGTAATGTTTATATATGGTTGCACTAGAGGGTACATCTCGTGGATGCTCTTGAATACTGTAATATCATTTATTACTGAGGCAGCAGGTCCATTTTCTTCGGGACATCTTGTTCCATTCACTTTGCCAGCTCCACCTTCTGCCATTGATACCACTTGTACAGAAAGCTTCTTTCTTCGGGCAGCTTTGTTTTTGAGAACATCCTGAAAATGAGAAAATTTTTAGATACAACATAACTTGCTCAATTTGCTTATTAAAAAATTATTATCAAATACGACTTGTGTTCCCAATAAGTTTTTAGAAAAATCTAATGAGTCTTTGAAATCTGTCGAATCCAAAAAATCATATCCATAATATTTAAGCGATATAATGATAATGTTTATAATATATATGTCAATGAATCTATTATAATAATAATGTTTATTCATTTAAACATCTAAAACTCAAAATTTTTATCCTATGATTTATTCAGTATGTGTAACATATCTATTTTCATTTCAAAATAACAGGAATATATGTAGGTATTTTGGCTTTAGTGTCAGCAGGTTTTGTAATTGTAGAAAGTAGCATAGCAGAGTAGAGCATATGTCTATTTTTTCTGTTATAGTCTCACACCACCTTGTAATGATGAATGTCAGTCAAACAAAGGTATGTTCCATAATATCAAATTTATTTTCAAAATTGGTAAGTAAACATCTACCCAAAGACAACACAAAACAAAAAGGCGACCTTAATATTCGAAGTAATCCACTACATAAAACAAAACCAACACAATTGGAACCTTTCTCGACCACTATTCAAGTAGTAATGTAATTAATGGAGTTACAACATTGCAGTTTCAGGAATCCTCATTCAAAGTGCAATAATTAATAATTTTATATTTCATTTTGTAATAATTGATGTTGAAAAAAAACATTTATTCAATCTTTATAATCTTCAAATTGGAAAATATTTCACTGCTGAACTAAGGACCTTTTTCCAATTTAACCTAGATTCATTTTTTCTGAATTTTTTGAATGGAGAAACTAGTATCATTTAAATTGAAGGGGTTATATTTTTTAGGAGTGAATAATTTTTGGGAAAGAAAGTTTTTGGCTTTCTACTACTCCATCTTGATACAAAAAAGAAGGATGAGGGAATCTTTCAAAGAAAGAAAGGAAGTAAATCTATATATGGATGTG
>WOGN01001821.1:0-18109 GCA_015342105.1 Leptinotarsa texana
TAGTCAAATTTGAAAACAAAAATTGCCTAATAAACTTTTGCCGTTTTTGACAAACAAAAAAAACCATAGAGTGCCTTGGAAATGAAACTAAAATTGTGAAAGTTAGTGTCAAGATACAGTTTTTCATGCTTGATATTTCAATAAAAAAAATTGAGATTGATTGAAAAATGCACATTCTACAGGGGTGATTCCATTTTAAATGGGTCACACTGTATAAACACTGAATTATACAAAAAACACTTCTCTCTACTCAGTTTGTATTCGAAACATTCGTTATGCAATTAAATCAGATATCATTCAAAGGATTCCTACACAATATACTAAATGAAAGATAAACATTTCACTTACATCGAACACTGTCATCATCACTGTTTCCTCGATGTTTCGTCGTAAGACACTTGCCTTCAGTACCAATCTGAATAACATTTTAATGTTATAATGCAGATGTTGCAATCTGGTTACCGGTGTAAATTTCATGTCATCTTAAAGCAAGGGCGATTTAAAAATCCTTGCTATTGGTCATTCGTGTCGCCTCATCCTGAGAGTTGTGAAGAATCCAACTTCATAGGAAATGTATGTCGACTAAATGAATAACTGTCATTTCTGTAAAATCGGATCGAAAACAAGTGTTCACCTGTTGTCTACCTCTGGAGCCTAATAACACACCTAGGAGACTAGATGGTGCAGTCAAGAAGAATCTTATCACCTTTTCAAGAGAATGATGTCTCATAAATCTATCTTGCACCAACGTCCTAAGCAGCAGAAAGAAAATCTGCAATAGGACAACGAATATTCAAACAATGATTCACCAAACCAGAGACGAGAAATTCCTGCATGACTGAATCGTCAGTTATGGCAAACCTTAATGACGCCCTCATATGGAAAAATTGCTGATATTATTAAGGTGAAAATTTTGCACTTTGAATATCCGATAACCTCAATATCGATCAATCAACTTGAATATGCTGATATGTATGTTGTAGAGGTTATTCCACAAGATGGACCACAGGTACGAATCCAAAACTATCCATCAATCAACTGAAATATGACATTTTGGATGTAGTAGAGGTTATTTCAGAATATGGGCCACAGGTACGAATTCAAAACTATAATTTTGTCTTCAATGGCTACAAGTTACCTGGGAGGACCAGAAGAGCGTCTCCTGGATGGTGGGTGTAGTAAATATCCAACAATCATAAGGGCGTCTTACTGAAATGCATTACAGGAGACCTGCTTCCCAAGCTTTGTATTCAACTATTCTTCACAAGGAAATTTAGGTCATGCTACCAAAGCGCATACTTTGTCCCAATCCCAATCTTATTAGCTGGTCGAATTTGAACTGGTATGAATCACAATAAACTCTACTCACCATGGACCTATATACTTACCTAGTATTTCATCGAATGATAATGAATTGGATTAAACTGAAATTATATTCTTCTTATGATGTATCAAATATATAAAACGTAATAGCTATTGAAATTATCATATTAGTAGCGTAATGTAAAATTCTGAATGAGTCATTTGATATTGCGACTGTGAAAAATATCGTTTCAACCACCCCTTCATATGTAAAAATTTCAATTGGAAATAATAGTCGAGAGACATTTGAAAGATTTTTCAATCATTACAACAATGAGTAATGTCACTAGAAGGTCAACTTGAACACACAATTTCACTATTTGAAATGATAAAACTCTTGAACATTAATAATCATAAAATAGAAATAATAAATCACAATGAAAAACTTTCATGTAACAAAATATGGTCCTGAATTTCATCTCATAGTTTAAGGCTGGAGTTGTTGATGTTTGTTTCGAAATAATTCTGAAATAGTAACGGTCAGTTTAATTTTTTTATTTTTGCCCGGTTTTAATCCAAGTTATCCATCAGTTAATTATCTTTTGATAAACTTATAGATGTAGCCGTTACTACGTGGTATAAAATCATAATGAAGAAAAGAGAATTGAAACTTTCTATGTGTTTACCACTTTTATTTGTAACTAATGTTACTGCAGTTTCCTCCTACAAGGACATTTTCATACTTATACATTAAACTAACAATGGTTCATTACATTAGCCCTTATATACCACCCCTGTAGGTACTAATAGAGGTACTTGGCTTGACTGAGTATCTAGATTTACAGTTTACAATGCCGATGTGCCAATTTGAAAACCGGTAAGTAAACTAAATCGATTTAATCAATTAACAGGTTTCACCCGCAATGTTTATACTTGTGAATTTCCAAAGATTCTAAATAATTGAGTTTGTTACCCTTCCTTGCATATTGCAAAATTTCCTTATAGTATAGATTCAGAAACTTGTGGTTGCATGGCAAGGAATGGTTTGGAAACGTCTAATCATTTTTTCCTAATTTGAAGGACCTTTCATGTTCAGCATACCGTTTTTGGAAATTTCGACCACTGTTTCCCACATAAACACTATTGCACTCCGGACACTTAAGCTTGTAAACTCCTGATTTCTCCAACTTCTCCACTTTATCTTTGGCATTGAAAAGTAAATCAGATAACTTGGCATGTGGTTTTTTCTGAAGAAACCTGCAATCATCTCTGTTTTTTTCCAAAATATATTAGTTACCCATTTCTTCATTTCTGATTGTTTGACCTGAAGGTACATTAATCTGTAAGTGAATTTACGGCTTTATTTCTAACTAACTTCTGGATAGTATCTGCGTTGAAACCACTATTATGACCTATCTGTGTAATTATATCAATTTCTCCAGCTAGATTATCAGCAGACAAAGGCAGTGAGAATGCTCTGTACAACATTAAATTGCAGGCTGCTAATTTATGACTTTCTGGATGGAAAGAATCGCTTGGGATGGTAATGTCTGCATAGCTAGGTTTTCTGAAAACATTGAACCCAAATTCATTCTGATTGTGTTTCTTTGTTCACGAGTGTGAACTGAATATTGCTATTCATGAATGTCATAAATTGGTTCAGCTGTCGTGTAGTACCTCTGATACAGGCGAGAATATCTTCTACATATTTATACCAAAAATTATTATGTTTTTTACCCAGGTCGGAATTTACTACAGTGATCTCCAAGCTGTTCATAAATATGTCTGCTAAAAGTAGACTACGGGGTGATCCCATTGGTATACCAGAATCCTATTCATAAAATTTGTTGTTGAACTGTAGGTAGCTCTGATATAAAACATTTTTGGTTCGCTACGTGTACTCAGAATACACGATTCTTGGACCCAATGACCGCTCGCTTTACGGTTGTGGGCAGTGATACGTTGGTCAATGATGCTAGCACGCTCTTATAATGAGTCGGAGATTCTGGTAGAAGACCTGAACAGCAACCCCTGTTTGTGTAAAATATTGATAATGAAAAAATATCAATATGATAATGATAATAATAATAATATGTCTCCTTTCACCCTAAATTAAATAGAACTGATAGACATTTAGATATACACACGGAGTATCAGTCAAGGCTGTTTTTTATTTCAACCTAATATGACTGAAAATCATTTTTTACGGAAAAATTTAACAAATGAATGAGTAATATGCCAAAATGATTTGTGTGTGACTTTTTTCTGAAAGTAAGTTGAATTTAACATTTAACTTTTGTTATCGAATGAAAGCCTTTTTCGTGGATCGAAACAAATTTTTTTAACTTTACTGGGTATTTTCATCTCACACAATCTGAAAATGATGAAAAAGAAGAACTTCTTGTTTCCAATAAAAGTTATTGTCTAAACCTAATAAACTTTTCTGGAATAAAACTAACGTGTTCAGCAGTAACTGATAATAAACAAAGAAATATATATGTCAAATTTTTTTTTCACTAAATCACATGCATTTCAAATGTAACCTACATTATCGAAATGCTGATCGAAAAAATCTCCGGCGACGCCTTGTTTTAGTTTACACTTTCGATCATTTAAATCGTATGTTATCCTTGCCCTTCTTAAAACTGGCTCTCAAGACTGTTTTGAGTCATATGAACAAAACGAATAGCCCAAATTGCTTGCATAATGAATGACAACTTGTTTCATTGATTTTATATTCAAACCCACCCTTTTACCGATACAGATTTTGCTATAAAAGATATTGCGAAAAAGAATTCGGTATCACTCAACTCGAAACACTCAAAGATCGAGCTCGACACTACTACAATGGCTTTCAAGGTAAGAGATATTCATCAAATTGTAACCTAGAATGATTATTTTTTTAATGAAGGCGAGCAGCATAAGATGGTATAATTTGCTGTACTATTTAAAATCTGATATAATGATAAAGAGACATATGAATCAACAAACACACCATATCGATAATAACCATTGCAATTTATTAGAACAGTATTCGAAATTGAAGGTTTGTCAACAAAGTGTTCTCTGAATTTTGTAAATTCCTACTTAAGTCAACGGTACCTAAATAGATTCTAAGAAACAATAAAGTTTACAATTTATTTTCTGTGGTGAAACAACTGAACAAATTTCTGACAAAAATCACAGTAAATGTACCATTACTGATGATCTAAAAATAGATTCATTTAGGAACAAACTAAACTGAATTTTTGAATCACCAAACCCGTTCAGAGTATGATATAATATACAAAAAATATACAAATATATAATAATATACAAAAATAATATAGGAAAAAATCAATTAATTTCAAAAATAAACTCCTCACAAAGATACGTATTTATACAGAGCGTTTACTAAAATTTTCTAATATGGATGAAAGTTATTTTTGGGTCAATTTTGAAAAATGAATCTTTCCAAAAATGTATATTTTCTAAAAATATACCCCTTTCAATTCAAATAAAATAATAACCATAAGCTGAACATTTCAAAATATCGACTAATTTTGCAATTTCTGAAAATCATCCATTTTTTTGTGGAGCCCAGTCCTGCTCCCGTAATTTTATTGAAAATACAGAAGTTAGTATTTATACAGGGCATTCGTTAACTTCCTAATATGGAAGAAAGTTAGTTTCAGGTCTATTTTTGAAAATAAAACATCAAATTACCATATGTCCAAAAGCTCTCAGCTCTTGAACTACATGTTCTAAAAAAAGAAATTAATGATAACTTTTATTATTATAACTTTCGGTTTTTTTGAAAGAGAAAAAGAAAAAAACTCTTTGTTTACATAACAAATTCTGATAAATACCCAGTTGATACGTTCTCAATCCTCAATAATACCTAAGTTCACTTTTTCACGAAAAGCGATCGCCGAAAAAAAGTTTTTCTTAAAGTAAACAGGAGCCTCTCATTTTCCTCTGCTAAAACCTTTAGATTATATAATATGACATTTTTTCTCGAAATGGACATAAATGTAACTTACTTGAATATTATCTTTTTACAAAAAATATTCTGAATCGTTACATGAGATACTTTCATATTTTACATGATAATAGCCAGACTTCGTGAATAATTACTGAACAGACTTGTTGGTGAATTTGCTATATTGATTTACTATGGAGTAGTTTTGTTGACGAGGAGTTAAAAACTAGTGTTTCCACCCCAAATTCTGATGTACATTATGAGCATTAATGTTATTCCTTTAAGTGAAACTTTGTAGCGATACTCTTTCAAATATCACGTTATGAAACATGCTATAATCTATGCTAGGTTCATGAAGAATATTTGTTGTACGAAATGAGAGGAAAAATTCTGTATGACTTATTGGTCCTATTGTAAAGTAGTTGTTTCGGATGGAGTTTTCCTTCCAATTGATATCTGAAAAAAAAATTAGTATGATCTTCACATTTTTACAAAAAGTTTTTATCGATAGTTACAATGTTTACTTTTCTCAGAGAGCCAGAAAAATTTTTGAAAATAAATATTGTTGTTGAAATATAAAAAAAAAACTCCTAAAGAACAATGTGATGATTGACCAATATCTATCCTAATAAAAACTTTTTAAATAAATGCGTGTATCAGTGTATCATGTACAGATGGTTTTATCTGATAAAGAATATCAAAAAAACTGTTACAGATACGTACCTCAATATGATATCTTCACATCAACTGAAATGCACTGGTTTCACATTTCCTTTTTTTAAATTGTATAACTATTGAAACAGAAATATATTTCAGTTGATAAATTCTTTCAAATGTTAAATTACATCCAGATATTTCTGAAAATTCTTCTGTAATAATTGGAAGCGTTTAAAAGATGGTTCACTCATGAATTCCAAATATCAATCCAAATGAATATGTTTATTCGTCTTTAATAATAAACTGTTCCAAAATTTCATTGGTGATGTAAAAAATTATCCAAAACCTTATCAGTGAGTATAATTTGACAAATTCAACGCATATTTCAGATTTTAATCCTTTGCGCTACTTTGGCCTACGCCAGCGCTGGACTCCTTCCTGCTTACGCTCCTGCACCAGCCGTAGCTTACGCAGCTCCAGCTCTAGCTACCGCCCCAATCTCATACACCGCTCCCGCTCTCACGTCACAATCTTCGAACATCTACCGCAGCTTCGGTAACTTGGGACAAGTTTCCACCTACTCCAAAAGTATCGACACTCCATTCTCCAGTGTGAGAAAAGCCGACGTGAGGGTATCCAACCCTGGATTACGAATTGCCACTGCTGCTGTACCCTACGCTGCCGCCCCCTTAGCTGCTGCTCCCATCGCCCACGCACCTCTTCTTGGTGTCGCTTATTCTGCGGCCCCCGCTGTTTCTCATATGACCTACGTCTCTGGAATCACCAACTACGCTTTCTAAACTATTGAATGAATTGTACAAAGTGTATTTATTTATTTATGATAATAAAGTTCTGAAATCACAATCAAATATTTTCAATTCTTTTTCTTATCAAATGTGTGCACAGCCCAAGCCTGAGCCATCACTATGATTTCCATGTGGAACACTTGGTACCTACATTCACCTGTTGAGTTAAATTAGAATAAATACGTAGGAATCTCGAAAATCACAGTAAACATCTGAAGTAGCTCATTTGTTTCGGAGATGAAGACTTAATGTAAAATTAGATTTTTTCAAATCCCCTCTGTATAATTGAATAATAGATCTCCAAAATAATTTTGCATTTTGTCATTACAATTACAATGTTCGATGGGCTGTTAAAATAGGCATGAAAGATTGAATGTAGGTAAAGTTTCGCATATTTCCATTTTGAGAAATATGGACTAGCCTTTATATTTTTCTGCAGCCTCCGCTGTATCTCACATGACTAACGTCTCTGGAATAAACAAAGTGTATTTATTTATTGAATACAATAAAGTTTTACAATATCAATTTTTTAAAATTTTTCATGTGGAACCTCTGATCCCTGCATAGACCATATTATGAGACCACGAGAATAGTAGGAGTTACAAAGAAGCTTAAATATAAGCACGATTTAGTAATATTGCTATTTTTGAAAAATCTTAGCCACTTCTCCTTCTTTTATTAATAAAGTAAAAAAGAAAAAATGGTTTAGACTTTCGCGGCTGAGGTTTTCAGTGTCCTTGTTTTTTGAGTTTGAAAGCCGTGGATTTTTGGAATTTTTTTCTGACGTTTCGCTAACGCGAATGGCTAGCTTCTTCAGAGGTATAACCATCATGGTTTGCTCTTCGATGACTAACTTTTAGGCTTCGTAAAGGTTATGCTTTGTCAGGTAACCAGTTGTATTGGTACCTGTATCTGTACCTGTACTTGCACTTGTACCTGTACTTGTACCTGTACTTGTACATGTACCTGAACCTGGAACATTAACAATCTTGCTGCCTGTTGTCATTCTGTTCGTTATTCTCGAATTCTTTAAGGTTCCATATTCGATTGAGGTTCACCGCTTATTCTTTTCTGTTGAAATACTCCGTGTATTTGATGATCTCTATTGCCTTCCGTACCAGTCGGCTATAGTATCCCTGGTTGAGGGCAATTAGTTCTGTGTTTTCAAACAAAATTATGTGGTCTCCTTCACTAGGCGCGTGTTCTGCCACAACTGACTTTTCAGCTTGGCCTACTCTGCAGTTCCTTTTATGCTCTTTCAGTCTTATTCCCATGGATCGTATGTGGTTCCGATATATACCTTCCAACAAGTTTACGGTATGTAATAGACCCCTGCTGCTGATAATGGGTATCTTTTGTCTTTAGCCGATCTGTGTCTTTTTTGTATCTTTTTCGTGTTTCGATGTCGTGTTTATCTAATAGTTTTCCAATTCTGTTCATGACCCTCGGAATAAACGATAGATATGCGCGTGCAACCATCTGATCTTTTTTCGCTTTTATAGGTCAGTTCAAGGTATTTCAGTTCCCTCTCCAGATGTTCTGGTTCACATATTCTCCGAGCCCGTTCCGTTAGAGTGGATATTAATCCTCTCTTTTGGCTAGGATGGTGGTTCGATAGTGCGTGCAAGGATCTATCTATGTATGTGGGTTTTTCCACTTTGTGGGTTAGTCTGGTACCACATCATTCTACTAGTACATCTAGGAAAGCTATCCGTTTGTCCTCAATCTCCATAGTGAATTTTATGCTAGGGTGTTGGGCGTTCAAGGGGTTTAAGAAACGGTTATTTTTATAACCAGTTTCGGGTTTTATTCCATTATCCACGAGATATCCCAACTATAAAAATACATTAGAAATTACCAGGGTTATCAAACTTATTCATTTCAAGTTTTTAATTGATTTATGAATTTCCTTGGCTTCCAACACGATCATTTTCTTCCCTTTATAACATGTGTGTAGGATTTTGTGATTATCTTTAATTATCTTGTGTTTTGATTCTTGTCCTTACGTGTTCACAGAGCCTTACGTCAAAATTTCTACCGGTTTGGCCTGTATATACTGCAGAGCATTTCCCACACTCTTTTCTTTATATACCTAATTTTTTCATTCTATCTCGTTTGGGTTTTGCATTGAACAGAATTCTGCGTAAATTATTATAACTTATGAAAGCTCTTGTTATTTTGTATTTCGAAAGGTAATTTTGTATATTTTCTGAAAGTTAATCTGATTAATCAATTCTACTACATAACATGTATTGTATTCCCTAATATTTATATTCCCTTAAAGACGTTCTATGAGTTTCATCTCATATTATCTTTTCTATTGAAGAAGCTAGTAATTATTGTTAGTTCATCCCAGAAATTCTTTTCAGGTAAAAAGATTGCGATAGCTCTGTGTATTATTAACCTAAAGGCCAATAATTTATGTGAGATCAGACTCAAAAAGTCAAAGGGAATTGTAGAGTCTGTGTTGTTTTCCGGTAAATATTGAAATGAAAACTAATTAATTAATTAATTAGTCTGCTTGAACAATCAAAACTATATGGGTTTGTATTACATTTATTTAACATGTCTTTCACAAGACATCTGTTGGAATCTTCGGAAACATGTTTTTTACATCGAATGATAATAGTTTGATATTATTTTTGATATTCAAATTTAATCATTCGTTAGTTAGGTCTACTGAATTCAGAACTGCATTGGGAGTCTTTGATGTCTTTGAATTTTGAATTTAAAAATGTTGTCCTTCTTTGTAGACAATCTAAACATCTCTGGAAGCTGCGGGTTCACGCACATCGTCTTTTTCATATCCCATGGTATGGGAAACAATATTGTTGATTTTTTCTTGACTTTCTATAATCTCCGGTGCTAAATTTTTATACTTGGCACTCCTGTTCATTTAATTACGTCCCCATCTAGCTTACCTACAAACTTCCTATAAAATCACGTTTTTACATTTCAAATGTATTAGTTAGTTTTTATACTTGATAATAGGATAAAGTTCGAAACCGGTCGTAAAACTGAAATAACTAGTGGAAATTAAACAAAATTGCTTTCATTCATTCCATAAAAGTGATAATGAATTACCACAAAATAAACAAACAAGTCATGAGTTTCACAAAACATGTAGTGATAGAAATTTTCAACAAAGCCATTACACCCACCTACGAAAACTAAGTGAACTTGACAAAAATTATTTGGGGTAGGAAACTCAAATTCCGCTCGTCGTGATAAACAATGACAGCATTGTTATTGGCAGCCAACTGAGTTCGCTTTCTTATAACTGTGTTTTCATTGCAGATTATACTATCTTCTAAATATTGCATTCCCCTACCAAACAGTGCTATTTTAATTGATCAATGGTGATTCTAGAGCGGGTCATAAAACCAGATAAGATTTTATAAAGGAGGAAAGAAGTCCTCTTTGGAAAATATTATCCAAAATAGTCTGTCTCAGTGAATTGCAACCACAAATATATTAAACTTCATTTTTGACAATATTAAGAAGTTATCAAAGAGTGTAAATTTGCACAGTCGGAGAAAGAGATAACTGTGTCGAAACTATATGTATTTCTGGTTTCTTGGCCGTGGTCTTTTGCTGATGGTTGTGTTTTATGTAAAAGTCTCTGCACAACTTTCCAAAAAAATAAGTATTTCTGCTACGATTAATAGGTAATCAAATGCCATACTGCCATACCTCAAACTTGAGAAAGCTATTGTATAGTGAAGCACGTGTCGCGGTTTTTGTAAAACCCTTTTATAGTGAAAATCAGACAATAAACTGCATTGTTTAGTTTTTTACATAGGCACATACAAAGTGAGTTAAATAAACGCTTGTGATAATATAAACTCATATTTGAACCACCATTTTATACAAAATATGGCAAAATATTACTCGCAGAAAATCTATATAGTATTAAAATCTTTCTAAAGCACAGTAAGTGTATATATGCTATTTATGGGGAGCAGAAAATTCTAAATATTATTGAAAGGTATGAGAATTATTTGTAACTGAAACATTTTCAAAATATTCCTCAATACAGTGGATATATAAATGTGAATAAAAAATCATTTACAAAATAAATATGGATAACTCGCTGAATCTCTCTCAACTAGCAAAGATATTGAGTTCTCGTAGTGTCTGAAAAATATTTTAGTTGAAGAACAATTATTCAAAGTCTTATGTATTAAAATATAAAAGAACAGAAACAACGTTTTCAGTTATTTGTTATTTTCTTTTGAATCGTCGACATTGTTTTGGATTTTCTGTCACTTGAATCACGTCTTATCCTTGCCCTTCTTAAAACTGGCTTTCAAAAGTTGTTACCGAACAAAGCGAATAACCCCAAATTGATTGCATAATTAGTAACAACTTGTTCAAATAGTTGGGTGCGGTCAAACTTGCCCTTTTACCGATACAATTTTGATATAAAAGATATCCCCAAAAAATATCGAATATCATTCAGTTCGAAATATTCACAGAACACAAATCAACCAATCACAATGGCCTACAAGGTGAGATATTTCACAGAATTTCATGGTAATTTTAAATAAGCTATTACTGTAACACTGAATCAAAGATCTGTTAGGTTCTGAAATACTGAACTATATATGTGATTTGGGGTACAAATAACAAATTATGTCTTTAATGCCCCAATAAGTCAAAGTTATACATAAAATGAACTGCTTTTAAATTTTCCTCCTAAATTTTGTTAGTTAGTCTCTAATGAGTGGAGAGACTACTGATTATCATGTTTTTGAGTTTGTCTTTTCATTTTTTCTTTTGTCTTGTTATCCGTTAACCTTTGTTGATTATTTGGTTTATTATATATAGAAATTTGACATCGCAAATGTGTCTAATTGGAAATGTCACTATCAAAAAAAACAAGTTACAACATATTTTCTATCTTTGACAGATGACTTAAACTCTAACAATCAGACGACGTACATTCAAATAATGATTTGTTGTATGATGAGGCGGTCAAGTACAAAGGTTCATCATTTACTGAGAAACATTAGGAATGTTAACATAATATTAAAATATTAATGACCTTCAAAATATTATATCATAAATCATCACGGAGATTGAATTTTATTGGTTCTTAAAATATGGTACGACTCTCAATACATTCAAAGATATTTTTGTTCGTATAAGTTGGGCGCTATGTACTTTTTTCATTGATTGATGACCTATATTGAATATAGGATAAAGAAAATAACTTTTGTCTAATTTATACATATATTTCTACTTATTACGACCGGTTTCGGTTTATTAAACCATTTTCAAGTAAATTCTGGTTTAATGGTTTAATAAGCTGGTCGTATCAAATACATTTTTTTTGTAGAAACTGAACAATATTTATTTTCTTTATCCTGTATATATTTATAATTATTACCTATGATTTATAACATCGTTACTTGAAGAAGATTTAATACGCGATAATGTAATGCTTTTCATACTATTCTACAATGCATTTTATCCCATAGAGTAATTATATGTAAACAGGTATATTCTAAGAAAAAGAAATACAACTTTAGGCAGGCCAGTGAATTTTACATAAAAACGATTTAATTTCGGCATTTGACTAATTAACTTCTTGTCGATTGTTTAATAGTGTTGCCTAAAACTCATTGTAGGATAAAACTACTATTTATTTTTATTGTCATAGGTAGAATTTTCATTCAGTAACGGTTCAGTGTATTAATAACTATAAATTTTATTCCAAAATATATATTTTTATAATTCATAAACTGAAAAATAATTGAAGTGTCTGAAATATGTCTTTATGCTCAAAATTCTATTTGTGACAAAACTATTCTATAATATTGTAATCGTCGTTGAAAATACCCCATTCAAACGATGTCCCAAAAACGATACATGTTTCGATCATCAAGTGATCTTCTTCAAGAGGAAGATCTAACTAATCGTACTCACAAAGTTATCCTTATTTGTACCATAGATATATATCTGTTCTAGGTACCTGCGTCTCAAGTGTCTTGAATTAATGTCACAATATTGCCTTATCTATTAGTGTTGAATCAATTTTTAAATTAATTTTTCAATGTGTCTTTATGTAATAGTCAGGTAAATCTAATAAATAAAATATTATTTTAACAAGCTTTATAGTATACTATTAGGTATTGGTCCACCATCGTTATTCATAATACTATTATGTTTACTTATTTCTACACTCTCATAAGCATCTAGATGCCTCTTGTTGTTAACTTGTCTAACTAATCGTCATGAACTGACGTTCATGACTGAAGTTCATGGAATGGTTTTGTAACAAAATATGATGGGCGACTACTGATTTTTCAGGTTTTCCATATTTTGTGTGTGTTACAAGTTCCTTTTATCTTTTTTGAATAGATTTTTTTGTCTGTCCATGATATTTTGAACCGCAGTCCTTATATTTAATTTCGTAAATTCCAGACTTTTCCGAATTCTCGACTTTGTCTTTTGAGCTCTGTTACGCCAGTAACGCAAGGTACGGAAATCGAATTTAGAAAATGCCAAAATTGGAAATGTTTTAGATGCTTCTTAGGTACCGAAGTTAAAAATTAGGTGCTCTGAAACTTACACCGCTTCCGATTTCGCTAAATAACAGATCTAAGAATCAGGTCTCTCGAAAACGAGGACGAATGCTCTATCAGGTATAAACCAAGCGTGGTAATAAAGTGCTAATTAGGTGCTTGCAAGAAATTAAGATTAAAACGACCGCGAATAAGCGAAAAAAAATTCGAGATGCCTGATTTGAGAAAAAAATTTACAATATGCAATAAAGTCTTGAGATACTCATATACTAATACATAGACAATCAAAATAAAGTGCTCACTAGATATTCATAGTAAAACTAGATTCTTTAATGCCTGTGGGGCTCGTGGACCTGAAAACCACCATGACTGATTTACTGAGTTTTTATAGTACGTTATTTAATGAATGAGGGCAAGAAATTAAAGTGCACCTAATTAGCACTTTATTCTCATACTCTCACTTATCTAGGAGCGTACTGTAAGAACTCAGTTCATCAGTCATAGTGGTTTTCCATAATGCCTATCAGGCATTATGGAATCTAAGTTTACTATTATTTATCTAGTGAGCACCAAATTAGACTTTATTTTGATTGTTTATGTATTAGTTTACGAGTATCTGAAGACTTTATTGCATATTGTTAATTTTTTTTTTCAAATAAGGTATCTCAATTTTTTTTTACTTATTCGCTGTCATTTTCATCTTAATTTCTTGTAAGTACCTAATTAGCACTTTATTACCACTTTTAGTTTATATCTAATAGAGCATTCGTCCTCGTTTTCAAGAGACCTGATTTTTAGATCTGTTGTTTAGCGAAATTGGAAACTTTTGTTTATTAATTAGAACATTTTACCATCCTCACCGTTTAGCACTTAATTAACACCTAATAGTGTTCCCTTGACATTCATTATTTTATTATTATTTTTATTGCGTTGCTAGCATCACATAATGCTAGCAACGCAACTTGAGTATTTAGTTGTGGTGTAAGTTACAAAGCCTCTAATTTTTGTCTCCGGTACCTAAAAAGCACCTAAAAAATACCTAATTTTGGCATTTTCTAAATGCGATTTCCGTACTTTGCGTTGCTGGCGTAACAGAACTTGTCATTTGGACTTCCTAAAAGACTGTAGTATATGACTTGTTGTAAAACTCACCTTCATACCATCTATCCAAAGTTCTTCGTGTATTGGTGGTATGGAACTAAGATATATTTATCTTGGTTTTGTTCTTTTCAAAAGTCGAAATTTCGTTCACTCTTAACCTAAACTTCTTCTTCCTTATCATGTCATCTACAATACTCCTCGAGAAACCGTTAGTGGATGCTATTTCCTGTATTGAACGTTTTTCTTTTGTGTTTGAGAGGAAGAATTGAAATACGATGCACTAGAAAATTCATCACAGCACATGTATGCTATCCACAACAGTGAACAGCAAAATTTTCTCTGTACAACAATTTTTGTATGATAAAAAATACGATTATCAATGTTTCTAGCAAAATGCTATTTATGAAAATTATGCAAAGTCGTCACGTATTTCTAACTATTAGTTTTTCATCAAATTAGGATGGCAAAAATTTTTCATCTTTAAATTTGCATTCCACTCAAAAATTTGGTTGATGAAGATACCTTCGATTTTATATAATTTTGTATCACATTTGAATAGGTATCTTCATAAATGGTTTATCAGTGTAATGGAAAGTGTCATTGTCAATAAGTTTCAGAGATTTCATTAGTTTTCTTTTGCAAACAAAGAATGCATTTTATCTAGTTTTACGATAATGGAGATTTTTCACAGTTTTAATTTTTTTTATGAAAAGTTCCCCAAAGTACCCATGAAAAGAACAAGAGTCAAGAAATTTTGTGAAACGAGTGAAACACTGAAAAATGTCTGTCTGTCCTTGAGGAAACGTGCTCCACAACTACAGGTGGTGTAAAAAAGCAAAATTTTTTGATCATTTCAAAGCAATGGAATAATTCCCTACATACTTCATTATAATCACACATTTCTGGTGGTGAAAGAAGTTTCTATAAACTTATAATGTTCTCATATAAATTACACGTTTTCGACTAGTGTATTTATGGTATTGCACCATATTCGTTAGTTAATTTTATGTTCAGAATCCCATCTTGACGTCAACATTTTCAAAAAGGAAATGTATGGTGCCGTGTTTTCTGTCGAGTTATACTCTTATATGGTAGGATCGTATTTCTTTGAGAATATATGCCACTTCATTACCATGGTTATCTCAGCAAATATTTCTGATCACGAGGTATATAGTACAACAGTTTAATGTAATGAATATTCTCATTCGTATATGTTAAAATCATGTTGTTCTGATCATTTAGTACAGCTGCCACTAGATAAAAGGGGTTATCTCAGCAAATATTTCTGATCACGAGGCCGTTTATTGAAGCGTGAAAGTTTCCTGTGACCGTTAAGTTTCTAGGTTCAAGCTTGGTAGATTATTCAGTAAAATAAATCATAATAAGTTTCACAACATTGATTCAATTACTGATTGGAAATCTGTATGGTATTTTGTGGACCCTTCTCGGTTTTTGTAATGTTTTGAATCATCCTTTCCTTTAATTCAAATACTGATTGGGAGTGTGTATGGTATATTGTCGTCCCTTCTCGGTTTTTATAATGTTTTAAATCGTCATTTTCTTTATAAAAAACAGTAAAACCAAAAGGTGTCCGAACCTCTTCTTTAAATGTAATGAGTCTTCATTTATGAATTTTACAATGAATATAGAACAATCTATAGAAGGGTTTTCAAGGCAGATAAAATTAATCATCTTCATAGTAGGATATATGGAGTAATGATACCATGCAGAAAAATGCCATGAAAAAAAATAGCATCAAGTCGACCGAATCAAATTTGGATTCAACAAGACTCAAGGAATGTCATTACTTCATTCCAGAGAACTCCATCGCCGCACCAGATACAATACTTTATCTCAAATATACTTATACTGCTGAGACTTTTGTCTTATATGACACGTGTCAAATTGTACTCATGAATACAATCAAATAAATGAAACACAATGTTTACATGGCATTGCCAATATGGCCATGAATGTAATTGACAATCTGCTTGTGTTTACTCTACAATTGCTGGTTGAACTGATAAATGAATCTTTTACTGAAAACTCAGAAAAGGTGGTTAAAAATAGGTTTGTGATTATTTTAGCCAAATATAACATTCTGAACAATCGGCAATTTTTATTTCAACACAAGAAAAGTACATCTGTTTTTTGAAAAATCAACTGATTTTCTTGGAATAAATCAGAACACTGGTCTCAGCTCTCAAAAATCATGTCTGTAATTTGAGGAAAACTATCTTCACGATGCATTGCTATACGTATCATATCAAATTAACTATGTAGAAGAACTACAAAAATAGTATTTCATGTCTTGTTTGAATTATATGATGCTGCCTGTTGCTTGCTGAAAACCTGTAATAGACATCTGATCAATTCTGTTTTTGTTCTATAAAAACATGCCTCTTAAAACCTGTTTTTTCAATAACCATGAAAAGTTGAAACTTGTGTGTTTAACGAGGCCCGATCTTTCGACGTGCGATTACTAGTCACTCAATATATTCGCAAAATAGGGCAAAAAGTCTTGTGAGGAGTTATTCAAAGAACATAGAATTTTTGGGACAGGAAGTTTTTGGCCTTCTACTTCTCCATCTTGATACAAAAAATGTGGGACTCTTTCCAAAAAATTAATATGTCCTAAAATACACCCTATCAATTCACAAATATGATTCTCAAAATATCATTTTTTTCCTTTCTTGAAACTGTGTGTCTAGTACAGAAAATTAAAGCAATATAAATTAGTACTCAGATCCATCCATTATTATTTTGGATATTGATTTGAAAATACGTTGTCCACAATTTATTAAATTACAAAGCAGCTAAAATGTTCGAGAAGTTTTGTCTTGATATGAAAAATATTATATCCATCAATTTTCAGAAAAACTATTGCAATATTTTTCTTTGAGATAGCATTCTACGGTATCCAAGAATAATTCAAAATTAAACAGCTCTTCAAGGTAAATTATTTATATCTTAAATTTATATCAGTTACTGTTGGAATCCCGATAACTCCAAATTATAAAAATTTTCTATTTTTTATTCATCTCATATTCATCATATCATCATCATATTTTTAATTGATTGATTGAACATGATTTTCCAGGAAAGTTGATGCTTAGCCCATTTAGTAAAAAGGAAAGCATCATACGACTTAATTTTATATCTTAAAAGAATTTGACGAGAATAATCAAAGGTGATACTTGAAGGTATACAATATCCAAGATAGCCCCATCAAATGGAAATCCATATTTTAGAAAATCTGCTGAATTGAACCACTTCCCCAAATTTGGTACGGATTTTGAAATGAGAATGTTTTATCTTGGAAAAAGTTGAGTGTTCTACTCTTTATACGCCCTTTTGCGAGGAAAATTTCCATAAAAAATGGCATATTTTTTCTTTCACTGGACTTCTGTGGACCATGTAATTGAGCCCATCAAACACTATGGAAATTTACTATTATCCATTGTTTCAAAAGTTTCGAAATATTTTTATAAAAGCTCTCGGTTCCGTGACTACCAGCTATTGCATGGTTGGTTGTATTAGTGAGCATCAGAACAATTTGATAATCATACTCACATTTCAGGTAATAATCCTTTGCGCTACTTTGGCCTACGCCAGCGCTGGACTCCTTCCTGCTTACGCTTCTGCACCAGCCGTAGCTTACGCAGCCCCAGCTCTAGCTACCGCCCCAATCTCATACACCGCTCCCGCTCTCACGTCACAATCTTCGAACATCTACCGCAGCTTCGGTAACT
>WOGN01001822.1:0-18108 GCA_015342105.1 Leptinotarsa texana
ATATATGGACGTCGTATCATCTGCAAACGAACAATATAGTTACTTAAGTCGTTAATGTATGCTATAAACAATAACGGTCTTAATACTGACCCTTGAGGAACACCATGTTCATTGTGTTTGAAATCAGATAAGGAATTTCCAATACTTACCGCTTAAAGGCGGTTTTTCAAATATGATTGTATCAGATTGAGTAATACCCCCTAACCCCGTAGTAGTTTAATTTTTCAAGCAATATATCATGTGACACGCAATCAAATGCTTTTGAAAAGTTACACAAGGTGGTAGCCGCTTGCGTCCCATCTTTCAATGTAGATACTATGGCTTTCACGAGCAATAGAGCGATTTGATCAAAAACCATATTGGGTGTTGGTAAACAAATTATTTGGTTTATTCAGAATTTTTTCTATTAATTTCGCAAAAACTGAGATAATGGAAATAGGACGGTAGTTGTTGATATTATCACCTTTTTGATATCACCTCTTTTGAACAAAGGCGTTATTTTGGTGAGATTGAGCAATTAGAGTGAAAGAACAAGTAACATATGCAAATGTTTAGAAGTGAGGAAATGAAAAAGAAAATTCCATCTGAAGCTTGTCATTGGACAATTTCAAACGATTGTCGAATCTATCTGAGATACAAAATATTGTGTATTGTGTAATTTTCCAGTGAAAAAGTGAATTAGGTCACTACAATGGTACTGGAAGAAATCTCACTAGAGTTATAAAAAAGTACCACTCATTGAGTTCGTACTTGAATATTTGATAATGAAAAATATACCACCAGGATATTTATTCATGTGAGAAATATAATGGAAATTCACAGGCTTCTTGTGAATACCAAATTATAAAATATTCTGTATTAGGCATACCTAATCAATAAATCAAAATCTATTTGCTCACAAGACGAAATATTCATAAATTTTGATGATCAAAATGATATTCTCAGATTTCGCAAATTATAAAAAAATATATTGGGCAAACTAATGCAGTTATATAAACTAGTTTTAAAGTACATACTTTATATGTTCAGTTTCGTAGAGTGGAAATGACAGCATTCGGTAGTCTATTCATTCTATGTATTCTTTGATGTTATAAATATTATAGAAGAATTAAAAGATGAGCAAATGTTTCATTTGATTATATTTTCACAATCACTGAACATCATAGCAAAATGTTTCGAATTTTCAGTACTCTGTGCGTTTAGTCGAACGCCATAAAAAATTAAATAATTAAAAATCATCTAGATGTACGTCTATATCTAGATGTAGCGTCAGTTGCTAGACGCGTAAGAAGGAGGATTTCATGTTCATAATTTGCATGTATGAAATCTCTAATTGAAAGAAACAGCTCCATTCCTACATAATTTCAATGTTCATCTTGGTATTTGCCAGAGAAGTAGATTCTAGATTCTACTCCGTAGGAATGTTGGGAAAGATGAATGTTTCAAAATTTCATTTCAAAATACTAATTTTCTCAATACCAGCGTTTTCGTTGTTTGTGATTCCTGAAGTGTCCTGAAGCTGAAAAGCTTCAGGACACTTCAGGAAGAAGCGTCAATTATCCCTGTTCGTCAGTTATTTCAGTTCTTAAGGGTACTCTCTGACCCTATAATAATAAAGAGTTCTTAGCTATCTGCAAGAATTGCGTTTTATGTATCAGTTTGAACGTTTGATACATCTATCCTACTCACATCCCTTATTTCCTTACACTAATAACATATAACGAAGAGGTGGTTATTTTTTGCAACTCTGTGGAAGTTCCCGACAGTTTCAAAAATCGTTTTTTTGACCTACTCGGAATACTACGTATTCAGCTTGCTTCTTATTGTGCTTGCTGGTGTTTTCCAATAGTAATCTGTGCGCAAAAATATCTTCATCTCATTGCATGTGTAAATTGAATTTACTTGGTCATCAATATTCTCAGTATGAATACGTGTATGTCGATTATTTATTGAATTTTGAATGAGTTCCATCGAAGATTCCGTTTTTTATGAGTAACTGACACTGAAATCGGTGTCGGTGCCTGTTTATCTGTTTCACAAATCTCCTTAGTGACCTCGTGTTCAGCTCACTTCCTTTTCTAGGTCCTTCAGCGGGGGCTGGGGGTCCTTCCGTACCCCTTCTGGGTGGTGTAACATCTATGGGTTTGAGAGTTCTACTAAATGACGCCTCGTCTTAAGGTCTGTGTATTCCTGGCGAAGATGGCGAAGGTATAACTGAGCCTACTCAGTCACAGTTGTCCTTGTCTTGTCACACTTCCCTTCCTGAATAGAAGGCAAAGATTCTCAGTTATACAGCTCTTGATCCTATCAACAAACCTAGAGAACTGGGTGGTGCAGCCAGGAAGCTACATTTCTCCTCGTCAATAGTAACTCCAAATTTTTGAGCAGAAAAAGTAGAATATGCATCAGGAGTAAAAACAAATTTTCTCAAAGCAGGTCAGCAAACGCTCACTCTCAAACTATGTTTTCCCCAAATTAGAGGCAAAAAAATCTTGCGTGGTGAAATTTAATGTATCTTCAGGTATAGCTGAGCTACAGACCTACAGATGTAGGTGAGCTATAATGCAAAGGTTGCTGCGGCCATCGAGGTGGAGAACTTGCAGAGACATCATAAACAGTTTGGTTATATTATTGCTAGCAAATGTAGAGTTAGAAGTAATTAACAAAAAAATGTTACTTACAGTAGACTTTGGTAGACTTCCTCGATTAAAACTGTATTTTGTAAATATTCGTCAATAGCAAAATAGTTTCGACCGTTCACTTGCTAATTATTTGATTAAGTATTCAAACTAATGTCCATTTTCGCCCATAAAATTATAGACCTTTTGTTCGAAACGTTTGCCTACATTCCGGAGACTTAAGGAAGTCATTCGACAAACATTTTGTAGAGCAAATGTGATTGTTAGATCTGATGATATAGATCATATTTTATACGTATTACGTCAATCAAAGGATAACAAATCTGTTAACCATGGAGGCTAATGAATGTTACCTTTTCTACCAATCTAGTACCAGCAAAAATACTGATACGAAAGGAGAGTACGATGAAGAGTAATAGTTTTCTCTATTATATCTTGATTGTTAATCATAATTCGGACTACAAATTTTGGAAAAAAGTGTCTCCTTTTATTCAAAATCCGGAATCCCTTAATTTTTCTGAATGTTTCTAGATTCTTCACGTTCTGGACTACCTCCATTTTTGGAGTTCGTTTTTTTCAATTTTCTACATAACATTGTAGAAAGCGCAAAAATATCCTTTGGTAATATACCGTTTAATCAACAATTGTTTTTTATCAAAAATAACAAGTTAAAGTGTTGACTCACCGGAAAGAGATCAGGAAATACTGATTGATGTGAACACGGAATGTTGTTTTTATCAATACATTTTGTCATTTTTCTTAGATAGCTCAGATAAATTATCACACTATCACGTGTGATAGAGTGATAATTTATGTTGTTCACTAAATACATGGAATTTTGGGCATCTGAAGACTGGTTGACGATTTGAAATATTTTATATTTTCAAAAAACGCGACTTATTATACTAAACTAACGGATAATCAATACCGTTATAGGAGACATATTGCCACCCACCGTCTATCCGGCATTTCAGCTAATTAATTTCAAAGTAGAATAATCAATTAATCCTCTGATCGCGTTTTATAACGGAGATGGAGTAAAATGAAAACTTGAACGGTAAAAATTCGGATGCTTCATTGCCGGAAACATCATCTTTACTTTACAGTTGCTTCAAGATTTATGTTATCGTTATGGTTTATGCTCTGAATACATCCAAGGTTTTGCTTTCCACAAATTGCGAGGCAAGGGAATTTATACAACAGCCAGGAAGAGGATTAAGTTATGTCTTAATCGCTCGATGGGAATCTGGCCTGGACCGATAAATACACTTCTATAGAGTTGGTCACGAACATAGCATAAGAATAATAATAATAATATATATTATACACATGTACATACATATACATATATCTATTTTCTACAAATATTTGAATTTATTATTTGAATTTTGATAATTTCCAATGAAAACTAGCAATATATCTAGATTGTTGTTTCGTGTTTTATGGTAGGCTCATTTCGGTTATTATTCATTTGCAGCTCTAATTCATCTTGTAGTAGGTTTACCAAGAGTTGTCTATCTTCGGACGCGAAATCAACATTGAAATCTCCTGCAAAATTACTGGCAACGTATGATAGTTTTCTCCTAGTTCTTCAGAGCCTACTCGACCGTAAATGTGTCCTCGTATCTCTCTTTCTTGCCCCCACAGTAATATATGAAACGTAACTCTTTCTATTTACTAACTTTTGCCTCTCTCTCAACTTCCGTTCGCTTCGCTCGATCACACTTTTTGTAACGCTCTCGTCGCGCATTCACCAGCTTACTTTCCAAGTTAAGTGCGCGTAAAAAAGTTTTACTTCAAAAAAGTTTCTTTAATCGTGAAAGTTTCGAATAGAGCTCGTGATTTTCTGATAGCTATTGAAAAAATTAATGAAATCTTCTTTTCATATTATATCCACAGAAAGTGGATGATTCTCCGCAAGCATTTTTTGAAAACTCGCTTTCGAATATGCTAGGAGTGATTAGAGTTCTTCTGCACCGAGGGTTATGATTTTCCGGTTACTTTTTGAATAAAATGAAAGTATTGGGGAAATTATTTTGAGGGTTGGAAATTTTGCAGTTGGACAATCTGAATTGTTGAAAACTTTTTTTGCTTTAATGTAGATAATCCGTCATCACTAGAAGCCGATTTATTCCATTATCTGTTACTGCTTGAATTGTTATTTTATTCAAAATAGAATAGAATTCTCTATCAAATTGTAAATGAAATTTTCCAGAATGATTCTATAAGTTCCGGAGATACAACGAAAATTTCAATAATTAATTTTTTATGAAATGAACTGTGTATGAAATTTTTGGAGGAAGAAATTGTAAAAAAGCTACCCTTTTTGTTTTATCTAATTTGTTTGGAATATCACATTTTTGTGAATATTTTGACTTTTGAACTCAGAAAAAGTTCAACTGAAGAAATGGACGAGGTTTTGAGAAAAAATTAAGATATGTATGTTAACCACTAATTACTCCAGTACAGCATGCCAGTTCACATTATAAAATTTGATACTTTGAGATACAGATAAGCTATTGCTTGAAAAATTATTTGAATTTCGTTACTGGTAACATGCTCAAATGTAGTCCAATTTTTCATTTTCTTCTGTTCTGAAGTCAATTGCTGTACCTCATAATGGTGCAAGATGGTACTTCTAGACAACAAGCTTTATTTAAACAAATATACAAATTCAGTATTTTATCGAGCTCAAAAATACGTGGTTTCATTTATAGATCATTAAGTGATTTTTTCATATCGTTTTCTGTTAGATTATTTGTGGATTTTAGTACATTATTCTGGACGCCCATTTGGAACAATGCAAAAAAAATAAAACATCTAATATACAACTTAGAGTTTTTAGTAGGTGATTAGAAGGATAAAGAACATGAAAATGTTCCTTATCCTTCTGTCTCGTAATATCATTGACACAGATAGGTTGAAGAGGCCAAAAACCATTTCTTTTGTCCCATATTAGGAGATATTGTTCAACAAAAAAAAAGACTTTTTCCCAACAATCCGGACTCCTTCAAAACCTAGTTTTATCATTTAATTTTTGCCGTATCCATGTCTTCATGACTGTTGTGAAATTAATTGGGGGTTTCCTGTTCATAAATGACAGAAAAAAGTTGCTATTTTGTAAAATGGCAAGATGTCCTGAAAAAAACCCGATATAAATAAACAAATGAAAATCTTGAGATTTTGACAAATCTAAATAAATAAATGAATAAAAATCTTGAGATCTCGACAAACATTCAGAGATTTTGTGAAATGGCAAAATCTCCTGAAAAAATCCGATATAAATAAATGAATAAAATCTTGAGATCTTGACAAAAAAGCTGAGATTTTGTAAAAAAGCAGAATCTCGTGGAAAAAAACCGGAGATGAATAAATGAATAAAAATCTAGAGATATTGGCAAAAAAGTTGAGATTTTGAAAAAGGGAGAGATTTTGTGAAAAAAAACGAGATGAATCAAGGAATAAAAATCTTGGAATCTCGACAAAAAAGGCGAGAGTTTGTGAAAAAGCAAGATAAAAAAATTGGGATGAATAAATGAATAAAAATCTTGGGATCCTGCGAAAAATATTTTGTAAAAAAGGCAAGATCTTCTGAGAAAAACCAATATAAACAAATGAATAAAAATCTTGAGTTCATGACAAACAAGCAGAGATTTTGTTAAAAGGCAAGATCTTCTGAAAAAAACCGATATAAATAAATGAATGAAAATTTTGGCAAAAACACCGAAATTTTATAAGAAGGCAAGATTTCGTGAAAGCTTTTTCAGAAGATAGTAAAGATTCGTTGATTTTGAAATATGTTCATTTGTTAATCAGTGAAATATGCATAACTGACGATTGAAATATTTATATCATCAAATGTTTCTTCAGGATATCGTTTCGGGAAGTAGTATCAGATATTCATAAGCAATTTGAGAAGTGAACTTCCCAATCATATATTTTTCTCTTCAGTTTTCTGCGATCGGCAAAAAATCAACGGTCACTTTGCAGATACAAGTACGATCGCCATTCAGCGTGACGGTTTTTTGTTGTTTTGCGTGAACCTTATCCAGCCCGATCGTGACATCGCAGGAAAAAACGACAACCGACTTTCGTGTGGGTTTTCGCTTTCCGTCACGAAATCCAGTCGTGTGCTTACCTGTTAGGAGCAGAATCGCCGTGAAAAGGGTGAAAAATAACAGCATTTGACTAGCGCACAGTAGCCTCTGGTACATCATAGTCGACACTGCCGGGAAAAAATTACGATCGCGAAGATCACGAGTTCGACAGAGAATGCGGTGGGCGATCTGTCGATCGAGCCACGAGAATGAGGACTGAATCGGCTCGAATGGAATTGTGGCCTATATGAACCACCTCTTCTTTCAGCTGAAGAAGAGGCTACTTTTCTTCGTGCATTTGTCTCTGTACCCGGCTAATTAGAGATTTGCAGTGATAGGCCTTTGTTTATATTTTTCTCGGTAACCAATGGTATTTTAGGTGTTGTAGGTTTTCTAGGATTCAAAATATAAGGGCTGTTTTGTGAGGAATGAGAAGCTTTAACGTTTTACTATATAAGATGATGGTAAAACGTCGATCTTTCATGAACACTCTGAAAACGAACCCCACAATATTTGCAGTTATTTTATGCTGAGCCCCATGTGTTATTCTGAAGCTGCCCAATTTTACATTTTTGAAGAAATAAAAAAAATCGAGTCGCTTCCGAATATTTCTTAACAAATAGGCCGATATTCTGTAAGAGGCAAGAACTCGTGAAAAAAATCTAGATAAATAAATGAATAGAAATCTTGAGATCTTGACTAACAAGCAGAGATTTTGTAAAGAAGCAAGAACTCCTGTTCTACAAAAAAGTAAAACAAAAAAATCCTATGAGAAATATTTTTTGAATGCATTGACTTTGAGTTGATACTTACTCTGTATGATGTTGTATCATACATAGAAAATCTAATCTTCGAGTTGCTACCCAGCAACCTAGACATCGACTTCGATATAAAGTATACTAGCGATCCGTCCCGGCTCAGCACAAGTGATAGTAGAGCGAAAAATGGTCTTTGTCGCGCTGTATATGGGCACACGCTCCCACCCTCTCGGCCGGTACCGCCACAACCGTCATGTCCCAACATTTTGATTCTTTAATATATTCTAAAATATTCGTTCAAAATACTTGCTTTGAAGGGTCAGATTGATCTATTATTAATGCATACTGTATTCAAGGTACTCAGTTGGATAACCATTAATGCTGTATTGCTTAAAATCAGTTCGTAAATAAGCTATTATTTCTCGAGTATAGAAAACGGTTATTGTGGGTGATCACATCGCGAACTTTTTTGTACAATACTGTAGTATATTTTTGTTCCACCTCGTAGGATTTAGCGGGCGTTTACAATGTAAGCTTGAAAAATGTGTTTATTTACATCACATTTAAAACCTCTAAAATAATCAGTGTTTACCTACTATAGTATGCATGTTATTTCACATATAAACCTCCCTCTTAAATCACTCTACAGGTTGAAAAACCCCGCATCAAAATCCGTTGCGTAGTTTCGAAGATCTAAGCATACATAGGGACAGACAGCGGGAAGCAACTGTGTAGTTAAGTATCTTTCTTCGAATGAACAATTTAATATTATCAGTGTGCATTCATCTTGGGAAGATCTCATTGCACATTTGCGGAGCTGAAGGAGGCGTAATTATTAATGTTTTTACAGAGCAATTATAGGATTTGATAAATGTTTCATTCTACCTACTTCTTGAGTGGCTCATCTGATGTTATCGATACCTTCACTTTTTCCAGTTGCAATTTGATACAATGCGTCGTTAAAGAAGGTATACTTTTAATTACAAGTTTCGTATTCATGCTAAATTCATGCTACACTCTTTCATATTGTTTGCTAATCTCTCTGACTCATCTGCGCAGCAACATATGAGTGCGAATGAGACGATAAAAAAACTCAGCAAAATATTGAAGGGCCTACAATAAAAAAATCATGTAAGAAATTTTTGGAATGGGTGGCTGTAAGAACATTTCCTAGAATGATGGTATTTTTGATGTTCACTAGCCATGATTCACTCTGAGATTTGAGGTTTGGTTGTATTCAGTTAGGGATCTTTTGTATCATTTCAGATTCATTCTCAAATCTTCATTCTACCAGGAAACAGCCGTGTTTCATCTCCGAATAAAAGAGGAACTGCTAACTCTAATTGATTAGAATCTCTAATTACAAAACTCATTCGATGTGCAGTTCTATCTAATCGTTTCCCAGAATCTTGTTCAGAAGTTCCGATAATATATATTCGGTATATTAGTCACTGATTTTAAAGTTGATACGCTGATAATATGAACAATTTTTGTCATCAGATATTTCTAAACATAGTTAGTTATAAATGTAGTCCCTGCTCTACGTCTCTTGTTGACGAATGTAGGTTTGCCACAGTAAACTGTAATTGTTGTCAGTGCTCCCCCACATCAGGTGATGTGCATTAGTACTACAGCCAATGAAGAGCTATGATCTGTCAATTCGTCAGGTTTCCACTATCTTGTCTACACCCCTGATTGGTGGTGATTCATGTCTGTCATAAGGAAGGTAATAATGATTTCCTCAGATCCTCACTTACGAGCCATCTTTGGCTTAACTGCCATTAAGTCTCTAATACGAAACTTACTCAACAGCAGCATATTGAATCTTTTTCTAATAGTCATGTACGTTTTTGAAATCTCTTAGGTTCTTTCAAAAACTACACCTCACGATTTGATTTCCACAACGAAGTTTGTGGAGATCAAATCGTGAGGTGTAGTTTTTGAAATTATTATGGATCTTCATCAATCAGAATCAATCAGAAAACTCTTAGGTTCTGTTGTGAATTGACTTCTCCCGAATCACTTCCAATATTTCCGCTGTAGACCCAAGGTTCTTGAGTGAGAGCAATATCAAACTTTCTTATAATCTTCGTAAGGACATTTTGAAGAAAATTGGCTTGTACTACTCTCAGAGCAGTCTCTCAAAGAGTCTCCACTATTCGCTTGTAGTTGAGGTCCATTAGATTTCCAGGAGTATGGAGCAAGGTTCTGTTCACTTCTATGGAGCTACCTGCATGGATGTTAGGATAAATACTATGAGAGGTCGCCAGGTATCTCAGAGGTTCCGTTGGTGATACCCATACCCAGACTTCATTCTCCCTTTGGGATGGGGCGCCTAACACCAATGAATTGAACCCCCTGTTTAGTTGGCTATCAAAACAAGGGTTATCGTGTGCTAATCCCAGTTACAAAGTAGGTATTCCATGTTTCAATGTGGACTGTGAAGAAGCGGAGGAAAAAATACCATTTACAATCGATACTTCAAGTTAGTCTTAGGAAACCTATAAAATGTTTGTTGAAACTATTACCTATATATTCTTCTTGGATTCCAGATGTAACCGATTTAAATATCGATTTTGTTAACTAAATTGTGAGGCTCAATTTCTTAAATTCATACTTAATTTTTTTGGTCAGAATGAAACTAAGCAAAATTTGATATTTGCATTGGTCCAGTCAGATCTTTCAAACAATTGGGGTGAAAGGTTCACACCAAAAAGTTAATGCGAGATATAAACCACTGGAGTTTCTTCCCCGCTTGGTGCGTACATCTCTCCCAAATACCTACAGTTTAGGTAGTTGGAAGAGATGTATTTTCATTGCGTAATATTTATTTTTTAGTACGTATGTATGTATCTCTCTTATATACAGTCTTAAGACATGGTTGGAAACAAATGTTTGCAGATATAACCATCCATGAAATTGAGAACAGATCGAAGCATTTCATTGTATTGAACTTCAATTTCCTGCCACAAACTTGAATGGACAACTGAATAATTAATCACCAGCTGTTTCGCGTATAACCTTGATAGACTTTTATAGATCGATATTGTTCTCAGTATTACACATTCTGTAATCTTTCTCATCAGATCCTGGAAGAATTAAAAGAGACTCATTTGTTTTCTAACTGTTTCATATTCAATCAACTTGTTTTTTTCTAGAGCACATCTTAATGATATGCAACGCTGATTCAATTTGCCATGCGTGAAGTGTGTTTATGCTAAACATTCAAATAGCACTTTTTTCACTCTCTATGCTAATCCAATATAAACATATATTAGTACAAACTGCTGCACCGCAGTGCTTAATTATTGGTTAATAACTGCGTAAACATGCAATTTCGTTGAAAATTGTAAGTTATGTGCGGGATCAACTATAGAAAAAAGTCGCATAAATTATTGGGAGCTAGTTTGTCGTGAATACCACTGAATCATGCTACTGATATGATCGAAACATACGTTCTTAACAAGCCTCATTTGAATATTCAGGAAATCTGCGAATGGAAAAATTTACTTGTTTCTAGTTTATTTGCTGTCTATAGACGGTACACGAGAGAAATATTTCAGTTCGAAGTGTCTTTAGATCGTGTTAGATGAAGTTGTCAGCAGATTCAATCAAAGCTACAGCAGATCGAAATATTGTACATTCCAATGAAACTGTTCAGCTGAAATACGAATCCAATGTATTTATAAGGCAGTGCAGAAGGGTCATATGTTTCGAATTGGATCTTGTATACCAAAGTAATGTTAGGTCCATGAAATTAATTTCTTCATTATTTTGATAAAAAGTGATGATGTCTGTGGCCGTCATTATCCTAATAATCTAATTTTATTCATATTTGGATGAACCTGTTGCAGCCGATAAAATACTAATACATTATCTGTGTTATCTGATGAAAAAAATACTTATGCATATTTGATAAAAATCAAATCCTGTATGTTCAATAATATGAATGAATAAATGCAGTAAAAGTTTTGTTCGAAGGGGATTGACAATGTTTCCTAATGAATTTCATTAGTACGGACTTCCATTGTCTGGTATTATATAAAATGATATGAAATCCCTGAAAGAAAAGAACTAATAAAAAAAGAAACATTAAAAAGGAATAGCTGAAAATAACTTGCAATGAAATAATAGTAACATAAAATATAAGTAAAAATTGAACAATTGAACAAAAAATAAAAATAAAAATGAAAAGTTAAGAGACTCCAAGCCAAGTTACTTCCCGACGTTTCGATTATCAGTATCCACAATCGTCTTCGGGTGATGACTGGACTGATTCCTCCGAGAGATGACTATTTAAGGGTCATTCGGGTACTGTCACTTATCACCGTTTTATTTTTTCCGCTTTACCGGTTGAGTTGGAGATCACTGTTGGGAGTTTTGACATTTTTGCTTGATTATAGGTTTCCATATGTTGCGTATCTCTACGCTAGCCTGGCTGAAAACTTTGTTGGATAACATGTATGCGGTTTCTTTGAATTTCCTCCTAAACCAATGTTCCTCCTTGTGTATGACTTCAGCTCCGGACCATTCGATGTTATGTTGACATGCTCTGCTATTCCTGATTTGCTGGTTTCCCCCCGCTGTGTGTGTTTCTTGTACTTGGTAATGCGAATATTCAATGGCCTCTGATGGCCTCGTCTGGTGGCTTGGTTTTCTTGAGGCTGCCACGGATTGTGTTTCCGGATCTGAAGGAGACTGATTGTCGGCTCCAGAGATTTGATTACTCAAAATTTGTCCAGATTTCTACTCCCTATAATACAACCATTACAACCATTACATTTTATGAAGATGTCAAGGCATTTTGTCGTACTACCAGGGGCAAATAAGATCCACAGGAAGATCAACTAATTAGCTTCGACGTGTAAAGCCCTTACACCAACTTTTCGGTAGGAGAAGCACTTCAAATCATATGGAGGAAGCTATCTAAGGACGGAGACCTGGAAGATAGAACACGAATTTACCTATAGAAGTAATTATGGAATTACTAGGATGCTGTGTATGAAATTGTTATTTCCAACTAAAGGACGAATTCTTTTCACAAGATGAAGGACTACCAATGGAATCTTCACTTTCACCAGTCATTGCCAACATATATATGAAGTGGTTCGAAACTCTGGCCATTGAAGAAGCCCACAAGAAACCTCGTGTCTAGTTGAGTTACGTTGACGACGCCTTCATAATATGGAACCATTGGAATACTGAACTAGACTCCTTCCTGAAACAATCAACATCATTTTCACATTGGAGAAGTAAGTCCACAACGAATGGCCATTCTTAGACGTATTAGTGAAGAGGACCGACACTAATTGGGTAGATATACATTTATATACTGAAAACCCACTCACTCGGGACAATACTTGAACCACGAATCCAACCACCATCAATCGACTAAGAAAGGAATCATCAAGACTCTAATAGACCGTGCTTTGGGGCTCTGTAATACGAAGAAAGGTCTCGAGAAGGAACTAGACATCATTAAAAATGATTTTCAAAGAAATGGCTACTCCATGGTGGAACAGATTTTGGCTGAAAGATAGCAGGAGCCTTGCAAGAAAGAGAAGCAATCACAACCAGTGCTTGCACTCTCCTACACCAGAGGATTATCAGAAAGGATAAGAATTGGATCCAAGTACAACATCAGAACCCGCTTCAGATCCGGACACTATCCGTATCAGCCTCATGAAAACCAGGCAACCAATGCGGACTGCGATTCCAAGAATTGCATTTACCGGATACCCTGTGAGTGCAGAAAATCCTAAATCGGTGAAACTGCGAGGCCATTGAATGAAACAAGAGACACAGACAGCATTCCAGCACTGTTTCGATCAATGGAAAAAACGTATGGAAAGGTGTCTGGCGAGATGAAGGGAGTATATTGATGGAAAGCATTCGAATATAGAATACATTTTTTAATGAAACTCTTTTCCGTTACCAGTTTCGTTATTTAATAGCCAGACTGTGTATGCCCAACGTTCAAAACGTAGCACTACGCAAACGGCGGGTTTTTTAGGGCAGGTTTTGCATCGAAAACTGTTTTCAAATTTTGAACATTGCTTGCAACATGAACAATATCAGGGCAAGTAAAACACTTTTGAAAAAGTCGATTATCATTATCTACAGCACAATATAAGGACAAGTAGAAGGCTTCTGAAAAAGTCGGTTATTATTATCTACAGCTCAATGAATTTGACTGTTGTTTTTCGAAGGGGTATGCATTAACAAACATTTTATTGAAACTTTGCATATTTTATTTTCAAAACAATACCGATTATTGCTTTCATCATTTTTTCTGAAGACTACAAGAAGAATAATAGATTTGTGTACATTTATATTTGAAAAATAAGAGTTCCAAACAGCTACATCAAAGAAATAAACCTTTTTTATATCAGAGGATCGTTTTTCTGGGACACAAGTGATATGAGACCATTTGATTACAGTGATGGATCCTACACGTGTATTTATTATTCTCTACTATTTTACATGGTTTCAATCTTTCTGGATTACTTCGGTTTTGTGATTGTTAATTAAGTTGTTGTTGCTATAGTACGTCATGCTGATCTTTTCATTTGAAACATATACCTTACACATACATATATACCTTACACATATAATCACCTGCGATAATTAAAACTAGATTTACATTCCTATTAGATCTGAGGAAACCTATCACATGCATTTTCTATTCTAGAAGTCGGTTGGCCAATGTTACACTAGTAATATTTATTGTTGAATGAATGGTAAACCACGTTCATGTGGGACTTCAGAAGTCTGAGAACAATTGCCTCTGATTAGTGAATTTTCCCCTTGGCCTCTTTGAAACTGAAAACACAAACTTCTGAGAAATGGAGTTCACGTATTCCATGTCGTTCTTTATTTTTTGTTTTTCACATAAGTACTCGTATGAAAAGACCGACTTTCACGAAATACGATGAGTGATTCATTAATAGATTCGGTGGAAAATAGCACAACTGGAATCTACTGCTACACACGACTAATTTTTATGCATTTTCTGCAATCTATCTTTGTTAGGAAATTCTTGCTCATCGGTATTTGCGAAACAGCTCAGAATGTGCCCAAATCTTCTTTCACTCATCATACAGAAAAAAAAAATTGTAAAAAATGGTATCCAAACTGAACGTTTTTCTTATTTTGGTAGTTTTGAAGTGTGCTTGTAACATTTCTCGAAAAACGGGGTTTTGGACGCGATTCTCCAATAAAATTACGTCTGTATAGTTCACGGAAGATTTCGATTATTCTTTCTTGCTAACGAAATCTTTTCAGACAGAACAGAACAATGGGATACTTTACAGAAACATGTTTGTTGTCATTAAATCAAAATTCAATGAGGAAATGACTTGTTTGCACGAGAAATCGTGAAAACTTGAAGTAGAGCAGACGAAAAGTCGAGAAAAGTTAATAATATTGTTGAAAATGTTTCGAGTCAATTTTATGTGAGGAAGAACTCGATTCGTTAAACAGGGGTTTGAAGTCGGGTTTGAATCTTTTTCTGTGAAAAAGTGCAATTCAGCACTACCTGAGACATTAACAGGTTTGATCGGGTGGCTTGCAAGAAACAAACTGATAATAACCTGTCAACTAAGACTAATGATGATCTATGAAGTAAAGGAAAACAATTATCAGATTGAAGGAGAAATACGTTTTCGGTTTGTGAGCAGAGGTGCGAAACACTCCCATGAAGTGTCAAAATTTTATCGCACCGGCTTTGAACAGGAGTCTACAGGTTTCTGATCCTACAGTTCGTTAAATATACGATTCACCAAAAATTTAAAAATCTGGCAAGTCGTTGCTACCAATTGTATCCGCCATAAGTTCCCCTTCATAAAAACTTAGCTGAATGTCTAACCAAATATGAGAACTTTAAACAGTGGTGAAATTCCCATTCCAAACAGCTCATTGTTCACTTTTATATATATCGCTCTCTAAAAACCAGAGGGAACTTTGACGAAAAAATTGCAAGCAAAAATATACCATTGATGTATGTCAGCTACAAATTTCATGTCCAAGGTGTGTCAACAATGCCAAGTGAACTGCAAATTCTTTCATTGCTAGTGAATAATGATACTCAATTCTTATTCCTGATGAATGGCACAGTGACTATTAGAGATGGAGGAGAAAAAGTGGTGTTCAACAACCAGTTCTTAATGCATGTACTTCTTTCTCTCTTGCAATGAAGATGAATTGTTTGATTTCAACTTGTGCTAGATAAACGATAGCTATAATGCATTTTCTGTGATGAAAACTTCATAATAATTACAGTTGAATTATGGAAACAATCCTTATCTGAAATGAAGCTCACTCAAATTGGAAGTCACATTGTAATGAGGAACAGGAATGTGATTGAAGCCGGTACAAGAAATCTGTCACAGTTGGAACTTAATTGATGAAACAAATTAGGTAATCGTTTATGACTCACAACTGAGTCAGTAGCCATCAAAAATTATATCAAGATAAAATAAATCTGTATGAAATAGGCACTAGGTCCATTTGCTGAAATCTCTTCACTTGATATTAATATATACGGTGCTATGTCTGTATGTACTACTATAATTGAAAATATTGCTAAGTTAGCTTACTTAACCTAAATAAGTACTTTGTATTCACTAACATTTTCTTAATTTACACCATTGAGTTCATGTATCAGCTGCCGTGCTTATGTATTTATTCATTTATGTATTTTATACACAATTCTACATAATGAACCCAATAACAGAATAGAGCAGTGGCATTTACAAATATGTACTTACATAACATAATTTGTGAATCTTTTAAAAAATTGAATGAAAAACAGAACTGTCAGTGAGCTAAGAAATGTCTTTTGATTTGTACAATCTGGAAGTTGAAGATATCAATGACACGATTAACAGAATTATAGGTATTGCACTTTGTAAACACTGGGGATTTTTTCATTATGTTTTGGTTGGTTTCTGGGTTTTGCCGTGGTCTTTGGTTATAATCTCCAGATATATATTATATGAAATCATCTGAAAAAAAAATCGTTCTTGACAGTAAGTTAATAGGCTGACATCTATCAGAAAACACCTGCTCCCCTGAATAATACCACGAAGGGCGTTGGATTACATCCTACACATTTGCAGACCGGTTTCGGGCTGTTTGACTACTCGTCAGTGCAAGGCAGTGTCTATCATTAACATAAAGTCGATTATCTCTGATAGTTGAAACTCGAATTTTTCCACAGTATCAATTCTGGAAATAGGCTGAAAGACAACAAACAACATTGTTGCCATCGCCCCATCTGCCTGTGATCGAGGTAACCAACCGCATATCCGAAATTTTCCCCATTCCTCGCATAAGAAAAGACAACTTTTCACATATAGTCAGTGGGCATACTCGGAAGACTGGCTATGAATCAAATCATCTGAAAGTACATTCAGGCCAGTTTCAACTCCCTACACTGCAGATTGATAGATTGACACCTATTAGAAAACAACTACTCTCCTGGCTGATACCACGAAGGACGTTGGAGTCACTACTATACTATAGGGAATGTCCGAAGTGGGCGATGATAAAGTTATCCGTATTTATGAGATTTTCAACTGAACAGTTCACAAAACCCTTATATGTATTTCGCTGAAAATCCCACAATGAAATATTACTTAAAAGTGAGTAAAGTATTGTGGCTCACTCATATTTAGACTGAACCAAATAAATCCAAACGAAAAAAACTTGATTCAGTTCGTGGCGGGGCAAGTACAGCTTATGTGCTCTACCACCAGATCCTTGAGTTATATAGTTTACTTTACTCTAATGTTGGCATATCATGATACATTTACCTCATTTCAGTGAGGATTTGATCAGCGGTCAGTCTACCCCCTCCCATAGCTGCACCGGTCTGGTTGGTTGCCCACGCTTTGCTGATTCTCTTAGTAATCTGTAGCTCTGGAATCATACCTGCGCATCATCTATGGCATACTCAACAAATTCTAATTGATTGGACTATATTGAGCTTGTCGGATGCTCAAGGTGCAAAATTCCCACGTCAATGACCTTTCCATATGAGGGAATTTTTGAGTCAGATATTTCTGAGTATACTGTGATTGCAGCCAAGCAGGGATTTTTTCTGATTTGAGTGAATCACCGTTGAAGTGTAAGCGTTATCTGGCGTGCTCAGCAAGATTTTGTTTTTTCTCTCGATGCAGATACTATTTCTGCTGCTCAAGAATTTGAAGCAAGACGGATTCATAATTCATAGGTATTGTTAGCAAATGACTCAGTACAATACAATACAATTTATAAACCAAATATACAAGTAGAGTTTGATGAGCGAGAACGGAAATGTTTCCTACTTATTCATCAAACTCAAACACCTGTTCATGCAGCTGCAGTTTCGTAAGAAGGTATCATCTTTCCCACCAAATGATTTTCTGGAGTTTTTGAAGTCCATTAGATACTCGTTAGGACAACAAGAGGATTGTTCCGAATTCTTGGGGTTCTTGTTGAATACTTTTCGTGCGCAAAACAATAGGAAAATCAATAGTCCTGACCGCTCTGGATTGTATGATTCCGTACAGTCCATCTCGTTTTGTGTATATAAATCTTCTGCTGGAAAAATCCTGACTTGTTTACTTTGCA
>WOGN01001823.1:0-16000 GCA_015342105.1 Leptinotarsa texana
CTCCGCACACAATAGAATAGTGTAAATTTCCGCTTGAAATACAGTCGCATAGATTCCTAGGCAGGTTAATATCAATGTCCTGGGTCTGCGACTGAAAACACCTGCACCGGAAGGTGCAACTATCTGCTCTTAATATTTCCTTCTTTCAGAGGATCCAATCCTCTCTACTCGGGAACAGTACTTTATAAGGCAGTTCGTAGTTGCTGTGACTTCCAGTGTCAACCAACAGTCTGTTGCACTCTGCATTAAATTGATTTGTGCAATTGGCAATGTGCACAAGTCCATCTACAGTCCATTTAGCCTCTCTCTCCAGAAAAATGTGGAGAGGAGGTAGATCTAGAAGGATCTCCATGGCCGCAGACGGTGTGATACTTGACCAGACATGCCAGTCTCTGTAAGCCAGGGAGGTTCGCCTGGACCGTTTTGTGTAAAGTATTCGACCACCAGGCACCAGGTAATATTGTAATATTTTGTTAAACTAGCCTTTATAAATGAACACCACACCAATTATTTGCACAGGGATGTATAAATAATCATTGTAAAAAACATTGGAACAGGAGACTCCTGTTTGATAAAGATTCTCGTCTCAATTGATAGGTTGGTCATTTTTATTTTGCATTCACTTTTATTTTTTCGTTTTTTATTCAATACGTCTTTGTAGCAACTGATCTTTGTTGGTATGTTTCATTAAATTTATATCAAGATGTATGATTTCAAATGATTTCCTTTCTAGTTACATAACCTAAAAGTTATCATGTTACATACACAATATCTTGATTTACTTTTAATTAGATTCAAAATATTCTCACCTAGATATTCCTCTACAAGTCTGTTCAACACCTTGCTCCATCACATTAGCTAATTGTTGGTTGTATAGAAATATTAGGGCTGTTGTCACTCTCTGTCTATTCTGGGCATTTAGACACTCAACCTGAGGCAGTGGCCCCCAACTCACTAGTTTGGTGTTGCACTCCTCCCATCTAGATGGTTGAAAATGGTTAACTTGAATCAATTATAAGATATATTCTTTTTGCATTGTTAAATTTCAACTTAACATTATCTACATTATTAAATGTATAACGGCACTCATTGAGTTATATTGTGATGCTTGCCTTGACTAATGAGTATTATGAATAAGTGATAATAATGAATATGAAAAAAAAACATTTCCAATTCATCTGAACATTATAGGTAATCCCATATTGTATCCAGTGTAGCAATTTCAATTATATCTCTTTATTAGCAAATGAAGGTTTAAATAGAACTAACTATTCTACTTATTTTTCTTCTCCATGCAGAATAATTCAATGGAGTGTGCCACAGTGGTACCCACAGGTCTATAAAAAAAAATAAGGTGAATGTTCAAATTTCGCGAGCTAGATACACTCGATTAGCGATTTTTTTATGTTTGTTTAATTGGGTCATAAATGGTGAGAACTCATGGGTATATGGTTATGACATCGAAACTAGAGTCCAATCGTCCCAATGGAAGAGCCCAGGAAAGCCAAGACCTAATGTCAGGAGTTCTTGCCACATTGTTATACAGTCAATAAGAGGAGTATTATCTTTAAGTTATGGGGAGCGTGCGAGAAGCAATAAAAAAAAAAACGTCCGGTATTGTAAAAAAACAATTCATGGCTTTTTCATTACGATAATGCACCTGCTCACTCGTTATTGCTTGTTTGTAATTATTTGGACAAATACAACACCATACTCAGCCACAGTATTTACCAGATTTGTCCCTCTGCGACTTTTTCCTGTCCCCAAGATTGAAGATACCCATAAAAGGAAGGTGTTTAGCGACAATTGAGGAGATAGAAACCGAATCGCTGAGAGAGCTCAAGGACATAACAAAAAGTGCATTTCAAAACTGTTCCGAAGATTAAAAAAAACGCTGGCACAAGTGTATTATATCTGAGGGAGACTACTTTGAAGATGAAGATTCATGAATAAATAAATATTTTCTGAGAAAAATGAAAATTCACCTTATTTTTTGAACAGATCTTGTAAAATAGAAGTTTCACCTGTTTACAATAAAATATACTGTTTCAATACCGCTATATAGATTAATTTTAGTGAATTCAAATTTTCTAATCAACAGAGGATATAATAAGCACAATCATAATTCTTACCTCCTCAGAGAATTTTCTGCGATAAAAGCAGGTTCCAAATTGCTTGAATCATGGAAAATGGAAGACTGTGCGATACTGGGTATCCTGAATGAGAGAGTTCGAGGCTGACCCTTGGAATCAATCACCTTAAAAGTTGAATTTGATCAATCATTATAAAAAATTTTTGAACACTATTTTTCTTGAAGTAAAGGAACATTTTTAAACCAGATAAAATATAACCAATTCACTAATAAATATGTATTATATTGAATGAGAGAGAGAGAGAGACAGACACATTGACACATCAAGAAGAGTACTTCAACCACGCCACTGAAGATGATTGCAGCAGTTGCAGTAGAAAAGTTTGGGGATTATAACCAAATACCAAGGCAAAACCCGAAAGCCTATCAAAACATTGATGCCAGCCGTGAAAGCTTACATTCCTATATCTTATAAATATTGTTATAGGTATAAATATGTATAAAGAAATATAATTCAATTGAACAAATACAGTATAAATGAACACAAAAATGAGAAATACACAGAGAGGTGATCAACTACAAATACCAAGCCAGTAAATGGCGGTTCGTTAGAATCTCTTAAGATTCAAGAGAATCATCGAGATACACCTAAACTGTACAATAGGCCCTACTTTTCTGAATTTGTTGAAAACTGTTATTTCAACAATTTGATGCCTCTGAATTTAATTGAGTTGAGTTGCTGTTGTGACCACAAGTATTGTATGAAAAAAGGCAGGTTGCACAAAACGAATAATCTATTAAACAGATAGTTTCGGGAGTTCATTTCAAAATATTTATTTTCAAACATTTTTCAATATATTCCATAATCAAATTCGTTTAAAATATTAACTTTCACTCACCTCAAGATTGTATAAACTAACCAACAAAGTTTGAACAGCAGAATATGACTTGTCTGAAAGATGCAAAAACACAAGTATAGGAATGAATTGGATAGTGAACCTTCTCAAATGAATTTCCCCTGAGCGATAAAAGTTCAATAATTGTTGACATATTCCATCAATCAACTACAACAAAAAACCTTGAATTATTATCTTATGCTACGAAGTACAGGGTTCATATCTTGATACAATTATGAACTAATGTTACTTAAAACATAACTTACATTATCAGATTTGAACTTTTGGGGCTCCGATAGAACACTATACAGGGCCATCATAATCTCATGATTATGTTCTTGTTCAATAGAATACATGTGTATTTCACTCTCAGTTAAGGACTCAAATTCGTCTAACCAGTCTAGGACAAGGATATCTGCCATTATCACTATAAAATGGAAGTAAATCGCTCAAATAAAGTTATATTGTTGCCACTTAATTGGATGGGTAAACTGAAAACAAGTGCTACATATACATCATCTGAACGATTTTTAACTTTTACACATCTCAAATTTAGAAAACATAACTTTTCAGACTTTCAGCTTATCACAAAAATAAATTGTCATTAAGTCAAAACAAATAATTGTCAAATTTTCAAACTTCAATGTTGCCAGCTTTCAGAGTGCCTTCCCACAGTACCCAAAAAACTTTTTATGTTATCTTTTGACACATGATATCAGTATATGAGTTCTGTGAGTTTGGTCTACTGTAACCACAAGGAAGCAAAGATAAAAATAAATCGAAGGAAAAGACATCTGTGAGTGAATACCTTACGGATTTTCATTAAGTATCGACCGATTCTATCACATATTTTAGAAAAGTCATTTGACCATTTGCTATTACACATCAATTCTACGGTGTGCTATAATAACACAAAACATTTGGTTTTTCAACTAATGTATCAAAAATGAAGTATACCTCAAATTCACACCGCACTGAAAAAAAATAACAGAAGTAGAGCAGCTCAGGAAGGAATCATTCACGGAAGAACGTAATGGATAGAAGTATTTCCTGCATATGCAATTGGCAATAAAACTGAGAGAGTCGATCCTCAATTTTTGAACGAGCACACTTGCAGACCGGTTTCGGGCTCATTAACCACTCGTCAGTGCAAGATATTGACCATCATTGACCTAAAGTCAATGATATTCCAGAATTGAAAATCGGAATTCTTTCAGATTCCTGCACTGACGCCTGTCGGATATAATCCAACGCCCTTCGTGGGAGTTGTGATGTGACATTTTGTGATGTTCGCCCCAACTTCGGAAGAGGAATGAAATACTCTGAAAGAATTCCGATTTCCAATTCTGGAATATCATTGACTTTAGATCGATGATGATCACTATCTTGCACTGACGAGTGGCTAATGAGCCCGAAACCGGTCTGCAAGTGTGCCCGTTCAAAAATTGAGGATCGACTCTTTCAGTTGTATTGCCAATGGCATATACAGGAAATTCTCTGTGAAGATTCCTGCAGTGACGCCTGTCGGATATAATCCAATGCCCTTCGTGGTATTATCCAGGGGAGTAGTTGTTTTATGATAGGCGTCAGTCCATTAACCCTATTGTGTATGTATATCGAGACTGGCTTGAACGTTTAAAGTTCATTTGCTTTAGACATGGATAGAAGTAGAAAGAAAATTTCAATATTGTAGGAGGGATATCTTAAAAGTTTATCTGAAGGTAATACACTCTGAATTATTAACTAGATTTCATTATATTGTTGTAAATCATGCCCGAAAGGAAATAACGCCGGCCGCCACTGGTAACCATATACCAAATATATAAGCGTGGGAATATCCAATGTTACCTGCCGCTCGAGAAGCAGCAAGAAACATGCTACTGATGTCCACGGAACTTCGGCGAAATTCTACAATGTTCCATTGCGATTATTAAACGCTGGCTGCAAGCGTATTCGGACAGTCAAGTACACAGTGAAGTAGCCGTTACAGTGCGGTACGCGAAGTGATCTAGTAAGGCGATAGACATTCAAATAATAGTTGAAATGTTTCTTGGTTGAAGTGTTTGTTGTATTTGAAGTGAAATAAAGTTAAGTTTGATTTTTCTGTATAGTCAATTATTGGTCAACTCATGGTCAGATGTTCGGTGAAAAGTTAGTGGCATACTTGATAAAAAAAACTTCTGGTACAAAAAAAACGACTTGAACAATTAATTCACCTTAGACCTCCCAAGAAAAGAAAATGGTCATAAAGTTTGGAAAACTAAAAGGTGAGTCAACAAGATTCCCTCGGTCCATTGCTATCAGAGGAAACAATTTTTTGAACTGCTCAATTTTTTTGCAGTCATATCGATAAATACTATCTTTTAAAATCATTTTCTCGCATACTGGGTAATTCAGGCCTCAGCTAGAAGACAGCAAGAACTCCACAAGAAAGAGAAGCCGTCACAACCAATACTTCCCTACATCAGAGGATTATCGGAAAGGATAAGAAGGATTGGGTCCAAGTACAACATCAGGACCGGCTTCAGATCTGGGAACACTATCCGTAGTGCCAACTACGAACTAGCCAACCAAAGTTTATTTTTTAAATAGATCACCCAGTATATGAATATGTCGTTCGATTCCATATTTTTTTAGCTCTATAAGGAATTTTTGTTTTCTAATTTCCATTGTGGCATTGCCAAGTTATTCCAGAAAAACCTATTTTGCTGGCAATATTTTTTTAATTCACTATCCGCATGTCTACAGCAATTAAATGTATTTTTAAGGAATAGTTAGTCAACATCACTCTAATAATTTCTGGAATATCAATTTTCGGAAAAAATATATAGGGTGCTCGGTAAAACTGGTCAAATTTTATTTATTTTAAAACAGACATAATTTAACTTTTTCAAATGGAACACCTTGTATTTGTTCATTTGTATGAAATGTTTCAACATTTCACTACATTTTTTATTAGAGGTACCTATACTATACGAAAAACTGATATTTTATAAATTGATGGATGTAACCGTTACTACGCGGTAGGAAATCATAATGAAGATAAGAGAATTGATACTTTCTATGTTTTTCACCACTTTTATTTGTATTTCACCACTTTATGCGTCCTTATAGGACGAAACTGCACGTTATTGCAGCTTCGTTCTATAAGGACATTTTCAAACTTATACATTAAATGTTTAAATGAATTTTTGTGGTTACAACAAATTGTGATGCACTGTTTGGAACCTTTGATGTAGTAATAAATATTACTGGAGTTTTTTCCAACACCAAACCGTTATTTTAACACCTCAACATGTGTTTCGATCACCAAGTGATCATCTTCAAGAGGAAGATCGAACTAGTCATACTTACAAAGCTATCCTTATTTATATCATAGATACATGTTCTGGCCGAATAGAATTGAATAATTCCGTTACTGAAAATTTCTTCAAATGTGAAAACTGGTAATTAACTGATACATAAGTTCAGGTAATTTCATTTATCACATGTTTATTTAAATGAGTTTGTACACTTCCTCTTCTTCATTTATGTTAATGTAAATTAATTTATTTTCAACGTCATGTACACATTCTAACATTAATTGGGTTGGTAAAATTCAAGTACTTGGAATTCAGGTACTTCAAATTGTGAAAATATATATATAAAGTAATGAATATATACATTATATTCAATATAGATACGCCTGAAGAAGCTATTATAAAGCAAGACACGTTTTGCGTATTTGTAAAACTACAAATATCCGAAACTAGCAGAAAAATGGAAAATTATACTCAGATGAAGATGATTCATTTCTAGGTAGTGTATGTTCGTATATGCGACATGTATCAGGCCTCAATAAATTCCAGAGATAAGAAGTGATAAACATTGAAAAATATATAATCGTGATGATACAGGTGTGAAAACTGAACACAATAAAGTGTTACTTGGATACATTATGGATTTACATCAAGACTTGACCAATTCCGTCATGTACACATCTCCAAATACACACAATCATTCATCCATTGGTAATATCGCACTTTTTTGAGGAGATGATTCCCATCGAAGACATAAGGACGTTCACGACCAAAGTTACGACTAAAGAGAACAAACTCCGGGCTAGAAGGCTGTGGTCTAGTGGAATCTAAATTACCAAACATTTCGTCTACTAATGCGTTGGTATCTTTTATTATTTGATTGTTGATTGATCTAGAAAATACGGCTTCATATTTTATTATCGATCTAGTATTATTTCTATACAAAATAATCCCAACAAATGATTGAGGTTCTACTACTTTGAAAGAAGAGGCCGCCAACAAATGTAAGAATTGGGAATATATAATCTCCAATGGCAAGTGACAATGGAACGTTCTTAATAATACAATACGTACTCATCAAACGTGGCTTAAAATCTTCTTTTTCATGCAAAGTATCTTATATAATATGAACTCTAAAATAATGTTACTCATCATGAACTTTATAACCTACAACATATTGACTTGTAATATAAACACAAATTTATCCTTTCATATCCCTACTTTCTACAACACGGGTGCTACTAATCAAAGAGATCAAAGAATCTTTGCTACTAATACTAGGCAACATTTCGGGTGTGTATAATGCTCCGCCGTTGCCACGAAGCGAGAAGAGTGCTATTATTTGTTTTGCGATTTGTCTTTCCACCAATCCCAAAAATGATAATACATCTGGTCTGTTGGTTTTATGTATTTTCGTTTGTTGGGAAAATAATATTTATATTCAAGGAATAATTAGATGTTTATGAAATAAACTTGGGTCAGTCAACCTTAATACCTGCCTGAGAAAAGGGTGATTGATGCTTCTCCGATGACTAGCAAATTGCTCACAAAGCAGAGCCAAACAATAAGAGGAAGAAGAAGAATTCTAATGACATAATTTTTCAAATTGCTCACAAAGCAAACCAAAAAAATTAAATTAAGAAGAAGAATTCTAATGATATACGACATTATTTACTAAATAGGCTACATATACTGGACAACTAGGTCTGGGATGCAAATTAGATGGGATATCGACAACCCATAATAGATTTTGTAGTGATTGTTTCCATTTTTTCGTTGTTTTTATTTTATTATTGAGTTGACTATTTTACTGAACATGGAACTCTCAAGTATCTTGCCAGCTCCGGTCCAACCTATTTGGGACCGCGATGATGAACGTCGAAAAAAGGCTACATTGAAACCTGCTACTACTCTAGTAAGTGTTCACTGTATCGCTCCTCCTTATGGTCAAAGAAGAGGATGGGTTCCCAGGAATATTACTGACTACGGAGAAGGTGGGGCTTTTCCTGAAATACATGTAGCTCAGTACCCTTTGGATATGGGTCGAAAAGCAGATTCTAATTCGAATGCCTTGGCTGTTCAGTTGGGTGCTGACGGAAAAGTGAAATATGATGTTTTGGCTCGACAGGGTCATTCTAAAGATAAAATAGTTTACTCTAAGTTATCAGACTTACTACCAGTTGAAATGGTTTCGGAGAATGATCCTAGTTTGCAAAAACCTGGACAAGAGGAAATTGATGAAATCACTGAACGAACAAAACAAGCTCTCATGAAGATAACAAATTCCAAAATAGCAGCAGCTATGCCTGTGAGAGCAGCCGAGAAACAAGGCCCTGCAGAATTCATAAGATATACTCCCTCTCAACAAGGTGCAGCATTCAATTCTGGAGCTAAGCAGAGAGTGATTCGACTTGTAGAGACTCAGGTTGATCCAATGGAACCACCTCGGTTCAAAATAAATAAAAAAATTCCCAGAGGACCACCTTCCCCTCCTGCTCCTGTTTTGCACAGCCCTACTCGAAGGGTCACTGTTAAGGAACAGAAAGAGTGGAAAATACCTCCTTGTATATCAAATTGGAAGAATGCCAAAGGTGAGTTTTTATATTGTGAGGTAATTATTAATTTCAATGACTTGCACTAGTTTTTCGAAAAATTTTACTAGACTTACATATTCCTGTTGGTTGATCACTAATATGAGTAATAAATACTTAATACTACTACTACAACTGTCAAAACTGTTAAAAAGTCAACAATTTCTGATGCCTTCTTTTCACTGTTGCATGCTATGACCGACCTTCCATTACAAATACTTTCACAAAATAAATTTATTTCACTGAAATAACCTATTCCAAATGCTCCTAACTTTAGATGAATCAATGCTGATAAAATTAGCAATTTATTTTTTAGGTTTCAAAAAAATCAACCTTGTGACACGGCACTTCAGTATACTATTAACAGAATGGAAAAAACATGTAGATGAAGGGAATTTAAAAAAAATATTTTTTGAAACATTTGGTACTCATAGTCTGAGATATATGAGCTGGATTTGATTACCTCGAAAACTGTCACTATTGAGTATATTTATTTTTAATAAGTTGTCCATATACAATCGTGAAGATGTTCACTTTAATTTTTATATCAGTTTCTTTGGTATATTAGGAACAAACACTTTATAAAAGATTGTCCAAAAGCAAAAATATTGAAATTTTTTCTGAAAGACCAAAAATAATATACTTTTTCCGAACAGGATAACTTAATGACTTTTCAACTTCACACTTTGTTAAATTTACAATGGATGTTAACACTTTATATTTTTTTTCTAGATTAGTCAATTGAATAAATCATTAATAGATAAGAAGAATGCCAGTAATACTCATGGTATAATTAATACATATATTCTTTCGCTTCTCTATTGTTTCACTTGTTTATGAAAACAATTTTTTTTTTCAGGGTATACTGTCCCATTGGACAAGAGACTAGCTGCAGATGGTAGAGGTCTGCAACAACTACATATCAATGAAAATTTTGCTAAGTTTGCAGAAGCACTTTACATAGCTGATAGAAAAGCAAGAGAAGCTGTGGAAACTCGAGCTCAGCTTGAAAAAAAACTGGCACAGAAGGAAAAGGAAGCTAAGGAGGAGCATCTTAGACAACTAGCTCAGAGAGCTAGGGATGAGAGAGCTGGAATCAAGACTATACCAAGTATATTTTCTTTCTTTTCAAACATCTCATAGTCAACCAAAGTAATTTTTTTTAAGCAAATGTAAACATGTTTTCCAAGTTTATAGTTTTTACTTTTTTTCTGTTCTTTGATTTTCATTTGAAACCGAAATGTTTCTGATTTTTATTAAACTAGAATTATTCATCATATTTTTCATTGATTGAGGTGCTCATAACCAGAAATTATTTGAAACCCTTGACCTACCTAGCTTCAAATGGGTAACATATTGCATCCAACTTTGGACTGATAATGTGTTCATATTTCAACCAATTAACACAAAATATTGATGAATTATACAAATAAATCTTCCCCTTATCTGTCCATAATCAGTTATATTTAAGAAGCTATAGCACCATCAGTTGGACTTATTTCCTAAGCAGTGAATATATTAGAATTAGACATCATTAGTCAAAGATCATAATTTCTAAAGGGGTCAGAGTTTGATGTATTGTTTAATGATTATTGCTTTTCAACTGAAAGCAACATGTCGGAAATGTATATGTTTTTAAACGAGTTTGTGTCATTTTTTGAAAAAGGCTTTTTCACTTATTGTCAATAAAATTATTTTTTCATTTCTACGCAGACCTCTCCAAGGCAGTTGATGATGAAGAACAAGAAAGAGATATGCTTCGTCAGGATCGCCACAAGGAACGTGCTCGGGATAGGAACCTTGCTCGTGCAGCCCCAGATAAGCGAAGTAAATTACAACGGGAACGAGAAAGGGATATATCCGAACAGATTGCACTTGGAATGCCAGCCAGGGGAGTAACTTCTAATGAAACACAGTTTGATCAACGGCTTTTTGGTCAAGCCCAAGGATTAGGGCAAGGTTATGCAGACGATGAAGCTTACAATGTGTATGATAAACCTTGGAGAGAGGGCGGGTCTATGGCTAATCATATTTATAGGCCTAATAAAAACATTGATAAGGAGATTTATGGAGGCGAAGAGCTAGAGAAGGCTATAAGGACAAATAGGTATGTTTGCTTTTTTACTATTTTTTTATATAGATAATAGTCTCTAATACTATGGTAAAACATATTTTTGAGTCTTGATATGAATCATAAAATAAAACCTAATAACTTTTATGTGGAACTTACATTTAATAATGTGCACCCTAGGGATAAGTGTGGACATCAAACAAAACACAACATTCATTTTCAAAGACATTCATAATTATTATTAAACAGACTGTATTGAAAGTATTCTAACTTTTTTAATAATTGTTCGAATAGTATGGTCTGAATGCAAACAGCCCTCCCTTCGTTTTCACATCATTTCTAGCTAATACAGTAGAATCTTAGTTTGCAAAATTTAACATAAAAAAATTAAATAAGAGTTGTTTTCAGTTTCCTATTGAATTCTTTCATATTTGATCAGATCATTATTAATTTAATGTACTGAATTATGTAGTAGGTGTCCTTATTTGGGAAGCACTTATAGTGAAATATTGAATTTGTTCTAATTCAACTAGAATGGTGAAACACAATTAAATTTTAAATCTAGGTAGTCAAAGTTAAACCAAAAAAGTTCACCATAGAAATTGTGTAATATAAACCATATAACTAGTCAGAGAATTGCTGTATTAATAAATTTTGCATATAAATGAAATAAATGGTTTGAATTTGTTCACATAGTTACCTCAAGTTCAAAACCTACAAAAATATTGATGAAATATGTTCCGAAATATTTGCGGTTTTGAAACGGCTATATATATACAAAGTTTCAATTATTTATTTCATTCATAGACAAAATACAAGTTACTGACTATTTAGAGTCAACAAAAGTTTTGTAGGGGGGAAATGCACGGTTTTTTCAAACAAAACTTCATTAGAACTTCGTTAATGAGGCAAATGTGAGAGTTTATTTCACATGGAAGTTTTGCACTTGTGGAAGTGGAAGCACTTATTTGTTCCTCTATGAACTGTGTCGACATGTTTTGCAAGGTTAAAGTAAATTGTTTCTGACAGCAAAGATCATCAGATTGCTCTAAATTCAATCAAGATTTGTACCAAAACCTATGATATTGTTAATTTCAGTTCTTGTACAGTCAGTGGAATTTCGTATAAACATGAAACACATTTTTACTTATAATTTTCTCTGAGGGGTATAAGAGAATGAACTGTCAATCTTGTTTTTCAGGATGTATTTCATTTTTCTTTTCATTTATTATATGAGGGAAGTTGGATTACTTTAGATGTATATATGTATTTTGCAGATTTGTTCCGGACAAAGAGTTTGGAGGAACAGATCGATCAGGAACTGGTCGTGCTGGTCCAGTCCAATTCGAGAAGGAAGAGGATCCCTTTGGATTGGATCAGTTCTTGTCTCAAGCTAAGAGAGCCAGTAAAAGGAAGGAACCTGAGGAGAGAGATGACAGAGATAAGAAAAAGAGGCGTTATTAGACTAACCAGTATGTGAAGGTCATATATGAACTTTTAAATAAATTTTTTATGGACTCAATATTTCCTACTGTTTTTCGGGTATATCCATTCCACAATCTGGAAAATACACAAAGCTGAAACATTAGAGAATCTGTTGAAGTGTAATAAAAGGCAAACTGAAAAGTCACCCGGAAAAGGTACTGCATAATATAAAGCACTGAAGAGTCCACTTAGTCAGTAACTTGTCGGATTCATAAATTTTGTTTACAAATTGGAAAAATCAATCAAAAAAAAATTGAATATTTGTACTTAGCTTTCCTCAATACTTGAATTTCATTTTAAAACCTTTGCCATAAATGGTAAATAACTTAAATTCTTTTGACTGAAATGTCTAGATGTCATGTGCGATAGTCTACATGAGTACATGAACTGGATAATTTTTGAGAACTCAGTTGAGGTTATATACCCACAAAAACAGTAACAATCATATGTAAACTTTGTTAAGAATTTCTAGAAAGAAGTCCTAATGCATGAAAATATATTTGATGGTTAAATATAACCATGTTCACGTTATACAAGTTATTCAATTCTCATTTTGATAAAAATTTTTTGTGACATAATTTTCTACTAGAAAGACAAGTCATGAAATTTTTTATTTTTAAATCCTAAATCATTGAAAATGGGCTTACCTACATATTTAGGAAACATACCATTGATTTTAACAAAGTCATCACCTTTATCTTCTCATAATTTTCTTCTATTGGTAAAATACAATTACAGTATGTATATAGCATGGACATAATACAATGAAATATAAAACTTTGAAATTAAAAGATTGATACAATGGTAGAAAAATATATTAATACATCAGTGGTGTAAGTAGTAACATGACAATTTTTTTATTATCCAATACCTGACAATTTTATTTTGAAAATGGCGTCAAGTGAAGCTTATAGTAAGAGATGAAATTATATATTTTCATAAAGTGCACCTTACGATTTGATCTTCACAAACTTTATTTTTTATATATTTATGTGTGATATATTTTTTGAAAATGAAGTTTATGAATATCAAATTGTAAAGTGTAGTTTATGAAATTACTATGGATCTTCATCAAGTATCCGCCGAATCAATCAGAAAAAAATGCATGGTTGGTTTTTATGTTTAGTTCGTATATTTTGGAGATACTGAATAAAACACTTCTTGCTTTGTAGCCATGGCTTATATCATTACAATGACCTGTTTGGTGTATAAGATTTTCCTTATTAGTTTAAACTCTGGAAAAAATTTCCTCTTTCAGTAGAAAAGTTATTAGAAAAACTAATACACCACACAACACATATTTTCAGTTTCATTATATATATATATTATCTATGCCATTTAATGAGGGTTTTTTCAAGCAAGTTATTAACCTAATTCAGCTAGTCAGTCAAGGGCACATTACACTTCCATAACTCTTTGCACGACTCGATAAAAAATTGCGATTACAAAATGCAAATCCATTTTCAACAAATTGTATTATCTATGTTATAATTTGATAATTATGATGTACTGTTTGGAACCTTTGGTGTAGTGATGAATATTACTGGAGTTTTTTCCCAACACCAAATCGTTATTTTTACACCTCGACATGTGTTTCGATCACCAAGTGATCATCTTCAAGAGGAAGATAAAACTATAAACTTCTCAAAACTAAAGCTATTTATGCAATTGATGTACATCATATAGGTAGGTAATCATAGGTAACTCATACAAGTGTACCACCCTAAATTAATTTTACAATTGGCCTTTCTATTATTTTACAATATGTCCTTATGTATGTTAAATGTTACAGCTATCTAAATATATTTACAATGTGTCTTCATACCTAGTTCCTTGAAAATCTTTCCAAACTTTCAGAAAAGACAAAAACCAAGATAAATACAGTTCAGTTCCATACCACCAATATACGAAGAACTTTGGAAAAATTTTCAAGGAACTAGGTATGAAGGTGGTTTTTAAAACAAGTCATACACTGCAGAGCCTTTTGGGAAGTCAAAAACTTTCTTTCCCAAAAATTAATCACTCCTAAAAATATAACCCCTTCAATTCATTATTATTATTGTAATGTTCTCTTTATTGACAGAAAAAATGTCGAACCTGTATAAAATATACAATAACTGTATAGATAATCTTTGCCTACCGAACATAGATCCAAAAGTAAATAAACTTTTATTACACAATATAGGAAAACAGTTTCAAGTTAAAACGCAATTATTTTGCGGAACATTCAAAACTTCCAAATTGTTCTAATGATCAAATTTCGTAGGTTCCATTTCCGATATTTAACAAATTACATAAAATTAGAATTTTGTCATCGTTATGAAATCATGTTTCAGTTATTGTCTGTCATGTGTTATTAAATTGTGTGCCTAATTGCGAGGTTAGTGCAATAATCCTCACTTATTTTCCATTCTAGTTCAATTTCAACTGTGAATTTTCCTTGGAATTCATCAGCTGATGATGAAGAGGTAATCCGTATTTTACATGAAGAATTCCTGGTGACTTACTTTTAAAAAAATTGAGAACATATTTTTTGTACCTCGAAATAAAAACTAAAACAAGCCTTACAGATAAATATATTCGGGGAGTTTCACAAATTATAAAATTGAAGAGACCGTGTCAACATAGACTGAAAATTTTTCGAAAAAATACAATTTGGAACACTTGAGATTAAAATGTGATTATGAAAAAAAATCGTTTTTGCTTGTATTATTTCATGACACAAACTTTAATCATACCTACTTAACTTTTTTATGAAACTGCTTTCGAACGCTTGAGTAAGTTTACGTTACAGAAATACAATATCAATGTTTATATAAAAGTAGTCACTTTTTATTCCAGTTTGTGTCTGAGTTACTTCCAAGTTACGATTCTAAGTGAAATTTTTTTTTTTTCATCCAAAAATAGTAATATGAAAATGAAAAAACCGTCAAAAAATTCACCTGTTATTCCGAACCTCCTGTAATTCATTTGAATCGGGATCATTAAATAAAAAACCACATAGCAGCACTTGGTTTACGCACTTTTAAATTCGACGGCGGCGATCCGAGGGCTTTTCAGACAAACCACTACAGACAGACTACTGTAAGACATACTTCCGATAATTACTGAAAGCGACTGATTACATGCTTGCATTAGGTGTTTTATCTCAAGTCAGTTGTAATAATCTAATCTCTGCGAAACTCACCAGTTATGTCGATAAAAATGAGGGGCTTCTGTACATCACCAACTTCAATGGAGGCATTTCGTTAGAAACCTGAAAATGAAAGGAACTCATTATGAGAATGATCGAATACTAGTTCTTGATATGTCTACAGGGTGTAATCAATTTTTTGAAGCATTAAACGATTCATTTTTGGCGTTTTAAAAAGAATCGCTTAACTTTCACCACTCAGTAGCAATGACCAGATTTTGTAAACAAATTTTCAACTTAATGAACAATCAATTCATTCATGATTTTCTTGTTATCTGGTTGAGAAATGCCGTTAATGAGTTTCAGAGAGAAAACTAGTTCCTTAACGTATTATTCAAACAATGAAAAATGAGGAAGCTGAGAAAGCAACTAT
>WOGN01001824.1:0-18105 GCA_015342105.1 Leptinotarsa texana
TATTTATGAATATTACTGGAGTTCTTTCCCAACACCAGAACTCCAGTAATATTCATTGCTACACCAAAGGTTCCAAACAGTGCATCATAAATTTGTATTTATCATTGGAATATTCATCCCATTTTGAGTGATTTATATATTATAGGGATCTCATATTCCCAAATTAAACTAACTCTTCAGAGAGAAATATTGAGTATAATAAGAAAAATGACTAATGTCTTTGAGTAAACTGCAAAAATAATTTACTGTAAATTCACTCCTAAAAGACTCTCTTGTAATTAGCTGTTTGTAATGTCTTGTTATTAATTTTATCAAATCGAGAGTTGAATCGCAGGTATATTTTAAAATGAAGTGTCTTTCCAGGCTCCTGAATTTATCGAGTTCATGTCTGATCCATCGAAGGAACCCAGCACACCTTCTCCACCAAAAGATCAGTGGGTTATAGATCCAACAGTCTTACATCTGAATGACCAGAATTATAAAGATCAGTTGAAGAAAAACGAAGTAGTACTAGTGATGTTCTACGCTCCTTGGTGTGGCCATTGTAAAAAGATGAAACCTGATTACATATCAGCTGCTAAGGAACTACACCTGCAAGGATTCTCAAAATGCTTAGCTATGGTGGATTGTACGGAAAATCCAGAAGTAACAGAAGAGTATCAAATTTCTGGGTTCCCAACTATAAAGCTGTTCAAAAACGGAAAATATATTAAAGATTACACTGGGAAGAGGACTATAGAGGATATTAAAAATTTTATACTTCCTCATATTAGCAGTAAAAAGGATGAATTGTGAGGAATATTGTAACAGGGTTTTGTACTTTTTTATTCAGTGAAAAATATTTATAATACTCATATTATTAGTCCAGAGAAGTAAAGGGAAAGAAATTCATACTTGAGTTAGATTTATGAAATAATATATTAGATCTATTTGGTGAATGATCTTTCAACTGGGAGTATTTTCAATAAACATTTACACACTAATCTCAATCTGTAAAAAATTCAAACTACTTATTAAAATTTTTATCAATATTTTTTCTGTAATGATTCATCGAGATGTTTTTTTAGTCTAGAAGCATCTTACTCAATAGTTTCGTTGGGTCAAATACATTCGCCTAATACATCAAATGCATGGATCTGATATGTAAAATATAAATAAAACTTAACATTCAAATTATGGGTTTAAATCACATCTCACATATTCTATTTTTTTCAAATTGTAACATATAAAGAGGTACTTTTCACAGCTATCTTGGATGTCAAAATGCCTTACTTTTCATAACCATATTTTGATTTTTTGGGAAAAAAGTTTTAGCTTTCTACTTCTCTATCTTCATACAAAAAAATGTGGGAATCTTCCACATCTTTTCAAAGAGTTCAATTGTAGAAGTAGATTATTTAAGAACAAAAATTAAAATGTATAACAATACGAACTGATATAATTCTTACAGGCAAGTAACACTAGACACAATACAACACAAGCAGAGAGTATTAGATGGCTAAGTGAAGAATATGGTTTTTAAAGCGGGAAACTGATATATTAAAGATTTGAAGGTTATTTAAAGAGGTATCCAATCGAAGTGTTCTTGGAATAAAGCTGTTATATGAATAATTAAATCTGTGAAAAGAAACGTAAAATGTTTGCACCTGTCTAGTTGAACGACTGTGATCATGTAAAGATATTTTGGAGAGAAGCTCGGGGCTGATAGTCTGTTGATAATTTTGAATAGAAGTATTAAATCTCTATGTTTTCTACGAGCCTCAAGAGAAGGTATGTTCAAAATGCATTCCAATGCACTATAGTCATAGTATACACGCATCTTGAAGGCAATATATCGCAGGAAATTGTGCTGTACGGCCTAGAGTTTCACTTTTTGTGTAATGTAATGAGGAGACCAAACTGTTGAACCGAGATCTAACCAGGAAAAAATAAAGAAATTTAATAGAAATGATGTTGGTGAAATCACGAGTGGTTCTCTTTATAAAGCCAAGCATCTTCATAGATTATTGAATTACAGCGGAAACGTGTGAGTTATAGCTAAGTGTGGAGTCTAGGATCACACCTAGATCTTTGGTTTTAATAGCAGAATGTACGGTCCGATTATAGTATATTCAAAGTGATTGGGTGATGTGTTCGATGAAGGCGAAGAATTTGGCATTTGGATGCATTCAAACACATATCATTTTGCGAACACCAGTTAGATAAGCAATTTATTTAGTTTTGTAGACAATGTATCAGCTTCACTTTTAATTATTTAGAAAGATTTTAAATCGTCGGCAAATACCAAAGCTTCGCTTTCATGGAAACAGCTGATTAGATCGTTGATAAAAAGGTTAAACAACAGTGGTCCCAAATGTGAACCTTGTGGAACACCCGATGTAACTGGATGGTATGAGAATAATAATGATTAACTCTAACAATTTGATTTCTTTCCGTAAGTTAATGGATCAATAGCTCATGATTAACTTTGTCAAAAGCTTTGGAGTAATCAGTACACAGAGTTGAATTGCAAACCCTTAGACAGATCATCAGACAGAAAATCAACGTAGGTAGTCAGACCCAGTTCAGCTGACTTTTTGAATGTAAATCCGAATTGTTGGGTCCCTATAATTGGGAAGCAGTCATAAGTAAGGTAATCAAAAATTATGTTCTCAAAAATTTTAGGGATTGCGCTAAGAATAAAAATTGGACAATAATTACACACGTCAGATTTTTGACCTGATTTATATATTGGGTTGACATATGAGGTTTCCCAATGATAGAGAATTTAAATATATAAAAAATTGGTCGAGCTAAAAAAAAAGCTAAATTATTTAAGAAAAGTTGGAGGAATTCCATCAAGACCGGAGCTTTTGTTGATATTATGTTCGGACAGTTTTTCGTAAATTTTAGAGATTTCAATGTGACAATTAGACACATTAACCATGGATGTAATATTAGTATCATAAGGATGTAAAGTTTGACTTGTATAGATGGAAGAAAATTGATTAGCAAAAAGGTTGGCAATATCGATCCGATTGGTAGCAATACGATTACCAAGTCATTGTATTAGGTATAGTGTTATTTTCCCTTTTGCTGCTTACAAATTTCCAAAAGGATTCAACATTATTAATAATGTTATATTCAGTGCGTTGAATGTAATCTGAATAACATTGTTTGGATAAGGATTTTTATCTAGATCTTAAATTGCTAAATGCTGCATAGCTTTCTAGACACCTTGCGCTCTTGTGAGCTAATTTCTTCTCATAAAGTAGTTTCTTCAGTTCAGCATGGAAATATCCTTTCACAGATATTTTTAGAGGAACGAAGTGATCAATGATAGAATGAAGAATGTCGTAGAATATTGAAATCATATCAGAAAGCTCCTTTCCATGTAATGCACCATCCCAATCGACTGCTTCAAGGGATTGCTTGGAGTTTATCGATGCATTGTCAGCGAGAAGGAAGTCTTAGTAATGCTATTCACCAGATGAATATTGGTTTGAAATTTTGAGTGGCAAATAACATTCAAGCGGAAGATGATGCAAGTCTTCAGGTATTAAGATGTCGACAGCCTTCAGTACTGTAAGATCTACTGGTGATAAGATGAGATCAAGAGTAACTCCTCTATCGTTGAATATTTTGTTGGACCGAAAAAGATTGAGAAAAGCACACATGTTGGATATCATTGTAATAGAACCTATATCAGATTGAGTAGATAGAGGCAGAGGTGAAGCAACAGTGCAATAATCTCCTACCTCCCATGATGCTGATGGAAGATTAAAATCTCAAATTAAAAAATGTTTTGCATTACTATATTGCTCGTTCAAGGTAATTAGCTGATGAAAGTAAGTTTGGTGAAGATTTAGGTGGGAAATATACCGTACCAATAATAGAATTGTTATTGAAGAGAACAAACAATTGTTCGATCAAAGGATCATACTTAATTAGACAGGAAATGATATTTTGATGGCTATTAGGACACCATCACCCGTGCTGAAGACACTGAATTCACTAGAGCGGTCAGTTCTATATACGCTGTAGTTGGAAACCCCAAGTGCGGCGTCGGTAAACACGTGTGAGCCAGGTTTCAGTGAAGATAATGATATCGTAAGAACAATTGCTAACGTTTAAACTGAGTTCCGTCAGTTTAGTTCTAAGACCTCTAACATTTTGGTAATAAAGCAAAGGGCTGCCTGGTTTTAGTTTTTTAAAATGATTTTTGGTGTATTGTTGAAGTATTTTATAGACAAATTCTGCTCACCAGCCTGTTCATTTTTCAGAGTCAAGTTGCTTTTTCTGATAGAGAGTGATCAGATTGGAAAAATATTTTGTTAGCATGTCTTAATTTAATTTTTTTTCTTAGGATTTCATGCATCTCACGAGTAGAAAACATAAAGACTTTAATTGTTCTTCCCAAAACGTAGAACATTTGTTCATTGATGTTTACTGCCCCTTCAGATTGAGTACGGTTGATTAATATAATAGTCCACTTGAAGATTATTTGCAACATGGAGCACAGGTGGAGTTATTATTTTTCAAATTGTGATGACAAGATTTGTATTGATACGTTAACCAATCTATTAAAAACATTGAAAAAAAAAACGGATTTGATTAAAACATTTATTTTTCTCGATTTTGTTCATTTTTGACAATACATTTCAATACAGCTTTCAAAGTATATTAAATATATTCATTATACTTCTTCATAAAAAGAGCTCAATATATAAATAAATTATATCACTGAATTTGATAAATAAAACAAACTACTGTATTGTTGTCTAAAGTTGATTGTGAAATCATTGTACAATACTGTAAATTTTTCTTATATGTGTGTAGTTTCAATAATACAATACAATTTTCAAAGTATATTAAATATATTCATAATACCTAATTTTCACAAAATAAATTCAATTCATGAATAAATTATATCGGATGTTTATCGGAGGATATCATAAATAATACACAAGCTACTGTATTGTTGTCTAAAGTTGATGGTGAAATCATTATACAATACTGTAAATTTTTCTCATGTGTGTAATTTCAATAATACAATAAATACAATTTTCAAAGTATATTAAATATATTCATAATACCTAATTTTCACAAAATAAATTCAAATCATGAATAAATTATATCAGATGTTTATCGCAGGATATCATAAATAATACACAAGCTACTGTATTGTTGTCTAAAGTTGATTGTGAAATCATTGTACAATACTATAAATTTTTCTCATATGTGTGTAGTTTCAATAATACAATACAATTTTCAAAGTATATTAAATATATTCATAATACCTAATTTCTACAAAATAAATTCAATTCATGAATAAATTATATCGGATGTTTATCGGAGGATTTCATAAATAATACACAAGCTACTGTATTGTTGGCTAAAGTTGAATGTGAACTTATTGTACGACGCTGTAAAAAAGTTTTAATACCGTTAATCACAAAATAATATCACATGACATAAAAAACCCAAAAGCCAGCTGGGAAATACCATAACCAAGCGATACTGGTAAAATTCAATCTAGTTCTTTCTTTATTGACTTCTTTTTTGCACTGAATCATTGATTTTATCAAAATCAACTAAAACTCGTCAACACCAGAAAAATAATATCAGATTCATTCTCGAGAACATTACATCAAAGTAAAATGAAAAATATCACTTGGTAATTATTAAATATATACATGTCATTGTCACTGGTACTACGATTTTCACTGAATATATCTAAATAACTCCTAAGATTCTGCAGGATTATCAATAAAAAAAGCAAACAAAATCAATCACTAAATAAGAAGAAAATTGATATTATCAACCTTTTTCAATCCAAATTTTTCGAAAATATATAAGGTCTGGATTATATTGTGAAAAAAATGTGTAGCAGGTAAATTCCTAGAACCAGTTTACATGACGTTGGAAAACCGGCTAGAATGTTAACCAAGCAGCAAAAATACCTCAGAAAATAATTCAGGGTTGCAACCATTATTCAGCTTTAAAGTAATCAACACAACAAGAATTTCAATAACAACTCTCCTTGCGAAGAAGCAATCTATGAAATCAATAGAAAACTCCAACCACAAATATCAAAGCTAAACAAAGGCTCTGGGTATCATCAAGAAAAATTTTCCTGATAATTTAATTGTTAATTACCCAATATTTTTTCATGAATGACAAATGATTTTGAAAATTACATGTTCATTGGAAAACGATTCATTAAGGAGCTTTGGAGAAATTTTTTCAGGGGTCCCCAAAGAACTATACTTAGCCTCATGTTGTTCCTCTTCTATTTTTTTTTTGATGGGGACAATAATCAAAAATTTTTGAATACTTTGATAAGTGCAAATTATTATTTATATCCTATATATTTTTTACATACAGAGTAAATATATGTTCTATTCAATGTATGAGTGTTAATGAAATCTGTTGATATCCAAACTGAAAAAAGTTCATCAGTTACAAAACAATCCTGAATCCCAATCTGAAGTCCCTATTAACTTGATAACAGGAATATTCAAGTTTCAGGCAGACAGGACAGAAAGCACATGTTAACGTGGATTATATTGAATATATATTACAAAAATTCATATTAGTAATGTTAATGTGTTAGCAGAATCTACTCAATTATTTTTCACTGCAAACACCAAGACAGATAGGTTGGACTTGATCAGATACATACACAATTCTCATGGTGTTGGTGAAACCGGAACCTTGTTTCCACCCTGTTACTACAACGACGGGATCTCCCGTTTTGATGAAACCTCTAGATTTGCCGAACTTGATGCCAGCATTGGCCCTAGCATCAACGTCTTTCAACCAGTCCTCCAAACGTTCACCTGAAAAAAAATATTTACATTTCAGAATACAACTTTTTTCACTACAATAGATCAATTTATAACTATGTAAAATGATGAAAGAACTGCCTCCTCTTTGGGTATATCACCTGTTTGTTGAAAGTGAGAAAGATACTTCAAGTTTATTTCCTTGTAATTCTTTTATTATCCTAATCCTTGATATATATATTTTTTACATTTACCCTCTTTTTTTTGACATTCATCAACCAACACAGAACACTTATTTTTCAAGAAGCTTATATCTACTCACAGAACACATATTATAATTACAAAGGTTTTAAGAGAACTTGTCATGAAAAATTGCTATTTTCAACATAAAAATTTTTGTGATTTTTTTAATGAATAATATGTAACATTCTAATACAATCAATAAGTTTGAAGAAAGAATTTTTGAATTTCCAATAAAACAATTATTCTTTATGTTTATGGAATGTTTTAACATGACCATATTTGACTGTTCATGAAAAATTGATACTTACATTCATAATACAAGGGTAAGATGGCCCTGAAGAGGTGTGCTTGTCTAGCGGTTTGGGCGTTTCTAGTGACGGCTATAATTGGACACCGTGGTCTATATTTGGAGATGAGATGGGCAGATTTCCCCGAAGTTGTAATGACTATTATGGCTGCAGCAAGACTCTTAGCCGACGCCTCCACTGCAGATATCGCAACAGTTTGGGCAATGTCAAGAGGGGGAATGACCTGAAATTATATTGAATTGGTTTGTCACACATTTTTTCCTATATTCAAATATTACGAAAGTTTCATTAGTTCAGAATTCCATTGTCTAATATGATATACATTGATTTGAAATACAAAGTGTGTTCTGAGAGACAAATTATTGTTTCTGCTGCGATCATAAATGAAATGATTGATAGTTATAGAAGTTTGAAATATTTTTTAATAATTTTTGTAAATATTTTATTGCATTATAAAAATTTTGTGCCACGGAATGTCTGCTATGGTCATTATGGTCATTTGATGATGAGGACTAGATTACTTTATCCATTTTTTTTCTACTATTTGATAGCCATCTGTGATCCATTTGCATAAAACGTGACAAGCTGTCTCTGTTACATTTCCTGCAGCTAATAAGTTTCCCGTTTCCTATTCAATGAAAATTAATCTCACACAGCTTTATGTTGCTTGGGTTTCCTCTCAAAAGACAGTGTTCAGCAAGTAGCTTTATTCATTCTGACTTGATTCCTGCTTTATCGAAGCAGTCCTTCAGTTCAGTGTGTTTCTGGGTATATGTTTCCAGTTCTCTTAATGTTCTCATAGATCCACTTTCCATCCCACGGTAGATGGGAACATTTGAAGCTTTAAATTTTATTCAAAATATTGGTTGTTGCACATCAGACATTGTTAAAAAAGTACTAATCAAATACAGGTTCTCATACATGTGAAATGCATTCTTCTAAACATTGTTTCTCAAGAAAAAAAAAGTTATTTTTAAATTATATGTTTTGTTATCATTGGTTTATCCAAGATCAAACGCCAAAACAGCGAGTTATATCGAATTGTTTGAGATTGTAAAAATGATGAGGATAAAACTATTCTTAAAAAAATATCAACATTTATAATCATTCTGAATAAAATCAATATTTTGTGATCATATGTAATCTCATATTTAGCAAATCTTACAAAAAGTTGTGTACCTTATTGCTTACTGTTTCCAGTATCAAATATTGTAGGATTATTTTAAAGCCAATAACAGTATGTTTGAGTTTTATTGTTTTTAAATATGTATCACTTTGTAAACAGATGAACATTTACGAAAAATACTTATTGAAAAGTTGTATTATCTTCTGAAAACAATGGTTACTTTGCTTTTGTTTATTTTTGAAGAAGATACACAAGCATGGAAGGAAAATCCTCAAAAGTTCAGAGGGCGGTGTCTATGCGGAACTGAGAATTTAGGTTGGATCTAAGACACTGCAATTACATTATTCTAGAAACGTGATCTTGGAAGTTTGCCACAAGAACATTTTCTCCAAATGAAAAACTTCCGGAAAATTTTAGTTCAAAGTTCATAATAGAATCTTCGGGCATCATAATGTCACAAGAATTGTGACGCCTGAAGTTGCTATTATCTAAGAAACACGTGCCGCAGTTTTGTAAACTCTATTAATTTCCTAGTCTGTACTTCTGGAGATAATTTTATTTGATCGTGTTAGGAATCACACGTTAAGAAGTAAGACCTCGTTAGTTCTTAGGTCGCAAGTTTCTCAACTTCTGAGAGTTGTTGTTCGTATGGGGGCGACAGCTGATTAACGGAAAAACAGATTTTAAAACAGATCTGCAATGTCATTTTGAGATGAATATAACCATTATTGAAATTTATTCGATAATTTTATATAAAGCATATATTTGGGGGTCCCATAAGGATCAACACTGGTTCCACTATTTTTCATAATCCTCATGAGTGATATAGTACTTGCATCTTTATCAGCAAATAAAACTACAATATATTCAGATGATACAAGCCAAATAGTAGCAAAAAACAACCTTACGCTCTCGATAGAAGTCGCAAACAAAACTGCAGAAGAATTCTCACACTGATGTAAAAATAATGGTTTACTAGTTAATACAAATAAAACAGTCTTCATGTTATTCCAACAAAAAAAATATTTCATATGATTACACTCCCCTCATAAGAATCAGCAGGTCAGTCATATTAAATACTTAGGACTTATAATTGATCAAAAACTGAATTGGGAAGTACATGTAGAAAATCTTACCTCAAAAATGAGTAGCTTGTGTTTTGTAATGAGACATTTACAAAAAACTGTTTCATTGCCGATACTCAAAATTACGTATTTTGGACTCATACAGTCTGCAATGTCTTATGGGCTGGTCTTTTGGGTAAATTCTGCCCATATGACAAAAGTATTCACTGTGCAAAAAGGGTTAATAAGATGTATGGCAGGTCTATGTCACAGAGAATCCTGTCGAAATACATTTACTGAACTGGCACTCTTAACATTGCCTGCACTGTATATCTTCACCATAACAATGAATATCAAGAAAAATGAATCAAGTTACATTAAAAATAACACAATACATAAACATCACACTCGGAATGTTAATGAATTGCAATTACCCCACTCTCGACTGGTTATTGGTCAGGGATCCTCAAGTTATCAGGGTATCATCTGTTATAATATAGCACTTCAGCTATTTGGAAACATATGTAGATACACTGAATTCCAAACTGCTTTACTTGACTACCTTACATAAAATGCATTTTATTCTACTGAATAATTTCTACAACTCTAGGTATTATTATATAATTACTTTATTTTACTTGTACAAATATATAGATTTTACAATTTCAACTAATTCAAGCTGATCACCGGACTTGCATCTTTTTAATATTTCTACTTAACTGTTAACATGTATATAGTCAATGTAACTATAGATAAGCCATTTGCTTTATGTTCTGTTCTGACAAGTACCACATGTATAAAATTTTTAATGATTTTTATTCTACTGTCTTAAATTGAGTTGTGAGCTCGATGAGATTCAATCTGTATAATATTTAGAGTTGAAATACTAACCTGGCCTGCAATGTCATTGAACAACTGCTTCTGCCAAACAGCTGCTTCCGCTTCTTTGCAAATGCTGGCCATTGTTTCGACACATTCCACGGGATAGTCGCCTTTGGCCGTTTCTCCAGATAACATCACACAATCAGCACCATCAAGGATAGCATTTGCTACATCAGAGCTTTCTGCTCTGGTTGGTCTTGGTTTTTTTACCATAGATTCTAACATTTGAGTGGCACAAATGACTGGTTTTCCTGCCTTATTACATCTAGCAATCATGGCTTTCTGGGCCAGAAAAACTTTTTCGGTAGGGATTTCAATTCCTAAATCTCCTCTCGCAGCCATTATACCATCGGAGGCCTCGATAATTTCGTCCAAATTTGTCATACCTTGAAAATAATACTGAATATCAAAAGTAGGAAAGATTCTAATATAATTTTTAGACTGACAGTTTCTATTAATATAGTTTTTTCATTTGCTAGACCTTCACAAACATTTTGGAAAAAGAGTGTTCTTGTATATATGCACAATGTGCAAATATTTCACTAATTTATCACTGATGAATGTGCACTGCACATTCATGAGTGGTCCTGCTGGTCCTGATATAGCAGGAGTTAGTAGTAACAAGATATGCAAAAATTATAGAGAATCTAAGAGGAGTATCATAATATATACCAGTTAATATATTCAACAAAATGTTTTAACATGTAAAAACCTATTCGACTTGTATAACAACGAATAGAAATTGGAAAAAAACAACTCAAAAGCTATAAGATTACATTAATTTTGAAATGTAAAAACCTATTCAACTTGTATAATGAATGGAAATTGAGAAAAAAAACAACTCAAAAGCTATTAAATTACAAGAAAGCTTTTTTATCTATGCATCTGTGAGAATAATTTGGAATGATCCTTGAAAATGTTTTCTTCCAATTACACATTTATATTGACATTGTGTTCATAAAAGCTAAATTTCTCAGTATTCAAGTATTCACTGAAAGACATAACTAGTACTTCTGGGGTAGAACGAATTGTTCCCACACACCAGAACTGCAACATCTTTCTCGATGCACTCTCTACCAACTTGGTGCCATCTTATTTGGTGAAATATGAATCAAAATAAGGACTGCAGTTCTGGTGAAAGTATTATAAAACATGTTAGGCTTCTTAAAATACTCTTCCTTAAATGTTCAGATTAGCAGATCACTTCTAATTGAATATATTGTGGGGGCGCCACAACTGGAATATTTAAAAATCCTTTCTTATTGCACTCTACAACATAAAACGAACCTACATACAAAATTTTAGCCTCCCAAAATATAGCGGTATGGAGAAACAGTGATAAAAAGGTAATTATATGTAAACGCTTCCCTTTTACCCCCACAGGGGGCACCCAAGTTGGAATATTTGAAAATCCTTTTTTAAGTACGCATCTAAGACCTAAGAAGGACTTACCAGTACGGAGAAACAGAGATGAGTGGGTGTTAAGTGAGTGACTTTTTTTCAAGGACAAAACACAAGCACTACAGACAAATACTTAAGGCACTCTAAGAGCCGTGCCTTTGCATTTATAAGTATAGATAAAAGTATGAAAATAGGAATCTCAGATATTGAAACTTATAATAATACTTATAATCAACATATGGATATTTAGTGGTAATGCAGATAATGCAACATAGTTTTATGTAATCTGGAAGTCACAGCTTATTATGAATTGGTTTTGTCCGGCCTATCTCGTATACCCATCACATTTATGGAATCATTTTTCAAATACTCTAAAAGACACGTGATACGTCAATAGAAATATTCGAGTGAATACATGAAACATTCTGAAAAAGTTCAAATCGGGAAGTGCCATAAAATTTTCAAGTGTTGAACTGGAAATTGGTCAACTCGAAATGTGGAAAACCTTATAGCAATCGTGTCTAGAGGATAAGTAAAGTCAAGTGATTATGAACTTCTAGTAAATGTGAGAAATTCCAATTGTAGGAATCAAATAAAATGTTCTGGTTTTCCATGAGATCAAAACAAACGACAGAAAGTCGATGCAAACCAACATGAGACTAGGAAAACTAATGCAGAAAAGAAGAACATGAAGGTTGTTATTTGAGTATTCAGTTTTCCAAACTTTTGAGAAACTATGATGTTTTAAAACGACTGAAAAGATACAGCAAAAGATCAAAGGAAAACCTCAGAAAAATTTCAGGAAAACCTAAAAGAGAACTTACAGAAACTATTAGGTAGTTTCAGTTTTTAGTTTTTTCAGGTACACAAGGCCAGTCAAGTTCATACTCAGAAAATAATTATAGTCTTATTCAAATGATGCTGTCAACTTGGTTTTCTAAAAGTATACAAATAAATATTTTCCAGTTTTCATGTGACTTTTATTCCAGCATTCCTGCGAGTTTCACAAGAACGATATGGTTTAAAATAATTTCAATAGGCCAACTTGCTGGATCATTTATTTCTCTGTATTTAGGAGTATTTGGGAAATTGTCAATTTCAATTTGTTTACTTGTGCAAAAAAACTGTTTTCAATTCATAATTTTAATCATCTTCAAGTTCTGTATGTTCTTTGTTACTTACTTCTTATGCCACATCAGACCAGGTACTATTCATCATGAAATGTAGCAAAATCAACAAGCTAAACATTTTCAAAATAAATAAAAACATGCTCAACTCAGAAATCGAACAAATTAATGATTGTAATGAAATTAATATATTTACCTTGATGGTTTTCAATTTTGGAAATGATTTGAATCTTTTTCCCCTCTTCTCCAAGAATACCTCTAATTTCCGACAGAGCTGCACCATTACGAATGAAAGAAGCGAAAATGATATCAACCTTTTGTTCAACTCCAAACTTGAGATCAGACTTGTCTTTTTCAGAAACAGCAGGTAAATCCACTGGAACTCCGGGGAGATTACATCCTAGATTTTTTTGAAAATTGTTATTTAGTATTGGATTTAAAATGATACCTGTCTTGAAAAACTAAAATATGTATTTCAGTGATGATTTTATACAAAATATACCATAATATTAATAGCTTGTTCAAGTTCAGAATGTAAATTCAAGAAATTCATCATCGATGTGATTTTCAAAACCAAACAAATTGAGAAAATGTGGAGTATCTCAACACTTATAATGATGAGGACAATCAAAACATTCAAATAATTTTTTTTACCTTACCTCAGAAGTTTTTATGAACTAAGGGAACACAAGGTTTTTCTCTTTACTTATGATTCCAATCTCGATATATAATAAATCTAATGAACAAATTTGATAAAAGAAATGAAAAATCTTCACTATGAGTTTTTAATTCATCTGAAGATAGATTCTTTCCATCATGGTGATTTTCAATAAAACATAATGGTCTATTATTTCACTGAAAAATCAGTTATAATATCAATTGTAGATTGCAAGTGTCCAATAAATTTCAAAAATTCATGTCCTAGGCGTCAAATACATAAAAATACTGAAAATATACTTAATAAGTGTTCAGGCGTTCACCCTATATAGTCACTCCCCTCCCGGATGCTAGACACAACCCTGAGGTCGACGAGAAAAACAGGCAGAAGTTTACAAGCATATCATAAAAATACCTGATTATTAATATTTTTATTATTACTAGTAAATTGAATAACCAATTTTTTCCTAAAGCAAAAATAATTTTAATAATGAAACTTGACTTTTCATACCTATGATTATAGTTTTATAACTTGTATAATGAAAAATAGCCCGTTATTCAAACTATTCATGACTTTTACAGTTTTATGCATTAAAAACCTCAAACTTGTTTTAACTCGTCTAAAAAAAATATACAAATTTCACTCCACAGTATAAACATATTATGAAAAATAAGTTTTGTACGCCAGTTAAACTAAGTTTTGATTAAATGTTTGTCAAACCTTTACGGCTTCCAAGAAAACCACCATTTTCGATGATACAGGTTAAGAAAGATCCTTGAATGTTTTCAACAACAAGAGACATCAATCCATCATCAACATAGATGCGGTTACCGGGTTTCACAACCTTCTGAATATTATCATAGTCGATATAAACACATTCCTTAGTGCCTTTAGATTCATAAGCTTTGTCTGTTGTCAACTTGATTCTGTCTCCCTTCTTCAGTTCAACTTCTGCTGAACCGCCCTTTAACAAAGAAAATTGGAAAATGAGTAATATTCTTTTAGGATCACTAGAGAAAAATATAGAGATAATGACATTTTCAAATTCAATTAGGAGTCCAATTAGGATCTGTTGCACTCAATTACATTATATATTCACTAAAAATCCTACACCGTTTAAACATCAATCAGTTGATCAGAATGACTCCTAATTTGCGGTTGGTAAAGTTTTTCTTATCCAAGCACCAATATTTCTATCTTCAAACCGATTAAATTTTGCCTACTGATATATAATTTTGATTGAGGTTCGAACAATGGTGGGTCAGTTTAAGGTAATGTTCAGAAAGCTAAAAAGTCTTTAAAGTCTATAAAAATTAGCACAATATTCATTAATAAAAATAGATGTTAAATTACAAAAAAATGTATTTAATCACTTTCTTTCAAGTTCAATTCCTTAGTTATATTCATGGCAAAGACATTTTTAAACTAATTTCATAAAATAACAAGTTTCAAGTATTTCACCACAGTACTGATATTTCAACTTATAATAAATCTAAAGTACAAGATACATTAAACATGAATTTCGGTAGTTAATATTATAAAGAACTCACCCCCTCAAGAAGTCCTGTGCGAATTTCTGGTCCTTTGGTATCCAAAGCTATGGCTAGTGGATATGGCATTCCAATTTTCTTACTGTAATTTTCTACAGCCAATCTAATATTTTTTATGGTTTCACCATGATATTCATGTGTGCCATGAGAAAAGTTCAACCTAGCAACATTCATTCCTGCTTCCATCATTTTTTCTAGCATAGCAGGGTCCCTTGAAGCAGGCCCTAAGGGGAAAACAAAGAAACCATCACACATTTGTGAATTAATCTAAATAATTATAAAGATAGGAATTACAACAAAAAATGTCAATGAATATGTCATTTAAGTAAAATGATTTAAAAGGATATGTAAGAAACCGCCTTTTAACATTTCTTTGAAGGGAGTATAAGAGTTTATATGGATTAGACATTTTTTCAAGGGGACAAACGTGCCCCATAATAAAATTTAACCGTACGTAAATGGAACACTTATTCAATTTTACATTGTTCAATTCGATCTGGTTCTTTCTGGAGGATTCTAGGAAGTCGCAGAAAAACCAGTTCAATTCAGTTTCTTCACCAATGAACAACATACGAGACCTGCTCAAAAAATAAGGTGAATTTTCATTTTTCTCATTTTTTTTTATTTATTCATCAATCTCTAGTTTATCCCCTTCAAAGTAGTCCCCCTCACACTTGTGCCAGCCTTATTACCAATACTCGAAGTAGTTCCGATACGCACTTTTTGGTATGTCCTTGACCTCTCAACGATTCGGTTTTCATTTCCTAAATTGTCGCAATATGCCGTCCTTCCGTGGGTCTCTTCTATCTTGGGACCTGATGAATACGGTGGTTGAGGCATGATCGCGGTGTTCTTTTTGTCAAAAAAAATTACGAACAAGCAATGATGAATGAGTAGTAGTAGTAGTCTTTTGACAAATTCACAATTTGTATAAGAATAGTCATGCTTATCCTAGATCGTAAAAAAATACAAAAAATATGTAATACAAAAAAACAGAAAATACACAATTGCAAAGAAAAGTATGCACAAAAGCAATAACTGTTTTTGGATTTATCTACAGCATAGAAATTCGTGGTATACCACATGATTGGATAGTATCATGTTTGACTAATTCGTTCTCAAGTGACAGTAATAAATAATAGCAAATCTGACTGTAAGAGTGCTGAGTTAGAAGTGCCCCAGGGGTCTATATTGGGACCAACTCTTTTTATAATATTTTCAAATGACATCTACGATACCTGTACTACACCAAATAGAATGATACTTCATGCTGATGGAACAAATATACTCTTAGCCCATAAAAACTTGGGAAGTCTGGTAAACTTGGGTAATTATGCATTTGATGAATTCAGTTAATACTGTAGCGACAATGACCTTGTTTGCAATATAAAGGAAATTATGTTTATCAATTTTTTACCCAAGAAAACGGTACCTCGAATCCAGATCTAATGAACAACATCAATATGTGAGGTGAAACTTTGGAATTCTGTCAGGTAGCTAGATTTTTAGGAATACTCCTGGATCAAAAGCTAACATGGGAGGCACATATCGACAGTTTATGTGTAAAGTTTGGCAGTGCGAACTACGCAATTCGTAATCTGCGAGACACTGTCTCTACAGAAGTTATAAAACTCATGTATCATGGACTGGTACAATCAAGGATACAGTATGGATTGATCTTCTGGAGTAACTCTGCATATACTGACCGCATTTTTAAGGTTCAGAAATGAGTCATTCTCGTCCACTGGACTCTTGTAAACCACTGTTTAAAAAATTCAACATCCTACCATTGCCGTACCTATACATGTTACAACTAGTGTTATTTATCTATGATAATAAACACCTATATCCAAAAAACTTTGATATACATAATTACGCTACTCGGGGTGAACATACTTTATACCAGCCCTACTTTCGCTTGAGTGTGAGTCAAAATTCCCCAAAATACTTGGGTATTCGTTTTACTTTTGACTAGTCCAATAAGTTTTCTCATGTATTTAGTCTTGTAATTATGTATGTGTGAAAATTGTATTGATGAATAAAACTATTTCTGTTTCTATATCACCAAGACTAAGACCAAGACTAACTCCTCTACCATGCTACCATGGCCTTTAAACTCCCAACAGAAAATAATTTTCTTCCTATTGAAAAAGCCAAGTCGATCCTATTCATGGGCGCAGTGTATCTGTTGACGGTATAATTCCAAAAAATATCTATTTATACCGCCTTCAAAAAAAACAATGTTTATTCAATCTCCTTCAACTAAATACTCATTTGATGTAAATTGTCTTGATTACTACTGGGTATATTTTCACATTTGTCGTAGTAGATTTGTTATTTTGTTTGTAATAAATGAGATTTTTCGATCAAGTTTTGTATCAGAAAAGGCTAAATATTTTACCTGAACTCTATAGTACCCTATTTTCAAGCAGACAGCCATACAAACCCAAAGAACCATCACAAAATACTAAAAAACTTAGTTTCCGAAGCAAGGTTAGGTCATTCCGCATCCTTCTTTCGCATTAAAATAAACCAACAGCTATCAGCCAAATTTATCTGGAAAAACAATAATATTTTTGATTATATAGCAAAAGTAAAGTCCACAGATTAGGCAGAACCAATAAATTTGGAGAAAAAAATAATATGAAAGAACTCAGGTAGATATTTGAAAATCTCATCTAAATTCTATGCACAAGTGTCAGAATTCGTTTAAATGGCAATTCTTATAGAAAAATAAACATTGCATAATTTTTGACAGAGCCCAAAAAATAGAATGAATCACAAATCTTTTAAAAAACAAGTTAAAATTGTGATATTTGCTACATAACCTAGATTAGAAATTAGTCATAAGAATTTTCTGTACAAATTAGTGAATAAGAATAGTCTAAGCCCATAGAAACAAAAGTCCGTGGAAAAAGTGAAATAAAATTCGCGAGTGCCGTGAAAAGGACGCGTATGACGACTTAGCAACGGTAGTTG